>SJYC01038229.1:0-89733 GCA_006408675.1 Madoqua kirkii
ATGGTGAGGGTGTTGCTTGTCTACCTTCTCAGCAGATAGAGCTAGGATAGCTATAATATGCAAAAAATGCCTCATCTGTTCACCATGATGTTTCCAAGTCAAATCAGGACTACAGGGGGTTGTTTTATTTTAATGTGACTGCACTTTTCTCCTGCATCTCTCTCTTCTTTCTTCCACAGTGAACACTCTACTAATCAGGGACACAGGGAATGTGAGAATAAAAAGATCCCATAATTACTCGCATTAGGTCATACACTCAACTGTCATGATAATAATATTCATACAACCACCACCAACTATGGATATTGAAAACAGTTGAAGATGTTTCTACATCTGCCCCCTTTCCTCTTTCCATTTTTTTTTTACTGTATCTCCACCATACACATGGCGAACATATGACCAATACATCTCCAGATAAGTATGCGTGTGATGCTCACCACAGTCCATCTGTTGATGTCTCTTTATTATTATGGTCGTCTGAGCTCATTCTTTAGTAGATTTCTTAGGAAGGAATCATGGGGAAAATCTATTTTCTGATTCCTGCATGTTGATGACAGTTTGTGTCATTTTTATACCCTCTGTATTTAAAAATCGGTTCACTTCTAAAGTCTTTGACTCACATTTTCTCCTCTTGAGTATCTTAACTGAGTTATTACATTTTCTGGCATACATTGCTGACATTTTAAAAATTGACCGTAATCCAATTTTCTTTACCTTATAAGTCACATGCTGTTTGTATCTCAGCTCCCCAAAGACTTTTTCATTAAATCTGTGGTTTTGATAAACTGTCTTGGTCAATGTTCTTAGGATACCGTGTGATCTTTCGGTATGAAGCTTTCGATCTTCTCTTTCAGGAAAGTGCACGGGAATGATGGTTTTTATTATTTCTTCTGTTTTCTTGCTCTGGTTTTCTTTGGTAGGGTCTCCCATTACCCTTATATATCATATTTTCTTTGCCTGTTTTCAGTATTTGTCATTACTTATCAAATCTTCTTGGTCTCTTTCTTGTTTTAAAATTTTATCTGCTTTCATCTTAAGGCATGTTCTACTACGTTGGTTGCTAAGGTTTCTTTGATTTCTGTTTTTATTTCTTAAATTGTTTTCCTTCCATTTCCGATTTTTGAGTTCTATCTCATTTGGTAGTTTTTGAAATATAATTTACATATCTTTGTGTCTCGTATCATATTATTAAAGACTTTTAGCTTTAAAAAAACAGTAGCAGGCTTCAGTCTTGACCTGTTTTGTGAGCGTGTCTTTCTTCTCTGCTTCACTGCCTGCAGGTATATTGTTCTCCTTATTCTCTTTTTTTTTTAAACCAACTTGTTATAGAATTTTCCCAGATAATTTTTGGCTGCTCGTTTTAATGTTAATTTGGTTTCCATGAACTTTTTCAAGGACCTTTGGTTCAGATAACTCTTTTTCCTTTACAGAGCTCTTTGTTCGGTTGTTTTCGTGGAGTGTGTAGAAGTGTGGTGCCCAGCTGTCTGAATCTGACTGTTCGTCCCCCAGTGTTTGTATTTTTTTCTTTCCATCATTCCTATGATTACTCTGCTTTGATTCCCCTTTTAGAAGGTTCTCCTTAGTGTGGATCCCGACTTTATACTTTTTCTAATACACAGCTAGAAATGGATAGACCCTTGACTTTGAACTCTTCCTAGGAATTTCACAGACTGTTTCTGAAAGTGAAATACCTACATGTAACTGACAAAGAAAGACCTGAAGGCTCCCCTGTGTGAGTGTCGTTCCTCGAAAGAGAAATGAGAAGACAGCTAACCCACAATAGGAAGTCAAGTGTAGCCTAGATACTGGATGAGCCAGCGCTGGACTTGGGCTCTAACAGGAAATGGTAAACTCCAAGTACGTTCCTTTGGGCGAATGTCTGTCCTGAAGCCCAGATGTACTGGACTTGAATTATTAAGGGCTTTCCACTGACATAGGGAGCAAAGCGCACTGTGGCTCTAAAATGGTGGCCAAACTGATTATGATATTTATGACTGTGGCTTACTTCATTTATTAAGCAAATACTGGATGAGCTGCTGCTGTGGAAAGGCTTGTGTTAGGTGCTGGGGACACAGAGACAGACAACACAGAAGGGGCTGCTCAGGGGAATTTGTTCCTCTTATCCTGTTCATAAAATGGAAACTTCATGCACCTCCATAAAATACTTCCAAGTCTCTTAACTCACATGTTTGCTATTGGGAATAATGACTCATGAATTTAACCTTATTGAAAGTAGAATCCTAATAGGAGGATACTTGCATTTCTTTCTTTTAAGTTGCACATGCAAAATCAAACCAAACCAAACAAAATATGGTATACGTGTCTCAGTTCTGGCTTTAATTTTCTCCTTTGGGGTCCAAATCAGATTTGAGTTTCTAAGGAAGTTTTATCAACAGTGCAAGTGAAACCAGGATTTTATGTTGCGTGGAACTCTCCCGTTTGAAGCCTTGTTGTGAGTGGATATTATCTTCTGCTTTTGAACAGATGTTTCTATGATCTCCAAACCAGCCCGTCAGTGAGGCCTGACTCTATCGAGAAATGTGATAAGTGAAGGCAAAAGGTCTCCTTTATTGTTCAAGGGAATGCTAAAACTTCACAGGGAAAGTTGTATTTATTTTATTTATTTATTATCTGAGAACTTGTTGGCAAAATTTACAACTCTTGTGAAAGATGAGACCGTCATCGAAGTTCAGTATCTTGGTTTCCTTACAATTAGGCAAGCAAAAGTCTCAAAAATAGGATTAATTTATCAAACTGTGTACTCTGGGCGGTTTCTGTCCCTAGTCAATTCTATTTGCCAACATCATTCAGCTCCCTCCCAAGGCCGGGAACCAGGCTGCATTGTCCTGAGCCAAGACAGTCCCAGCTTTTAAAAGCAGGCCAAGGCAGAAAGAGGAAACCAGCATGATAACTTTCTTTCTCTGGACCTGGCACAGGGCTTCAGTTTGTCTTTACAGCAACCCCAGGGGGATCACAGGTGAAGGAATGGGGGCCCCAAGGGGTTGTTCAAGGTCAAACACAATCAAGATAGGACTAGACCAGGTCAGTCTGAGTCCAAGACTGGAGGCCTGTCTCGTGACAGATGCTAGGTGAGGTTCTGAGCGGCACCAAGTCCGAATCCTCCCGAGGCTTTCAGTCTAGAGGGAAGATACAGTAGCCACAGATGAACCTGAAGGCCAGGGGTGACAAGAGCAAACAAGAAAAACCCAGCAGGTCAGGTGTCTGCTGGGACAAGGGGACAGCTGGGCAGAGGCCAGGCAAGGAGAGGGTGTGAGTCTAGGGGGCTGTGGAGCCAGGGCCCAAGCTGCGGCCTTTCTGCCCCTCCTCACATCTGCCATTCCCTCCCCCTCCATCAACCCACAGGGCCTCTGCACCCCCTCAGCCGGTATTTAACCTAGGAGCAGCCAATTGCTCTCCCTACTCACCTGTTCTTGGCAGAAGAGGCTGCCCTCCTCTGTTATTGTTAGGTTGCTAAGCTGTGTTCAACTCTTTGCGACCCTATGGACTGTAGCACGCCAAGCCTCCCTGCCTCTTACTATCTCCCAGAGTTTGCCCAAGTTCATGTCCATTGCATCAGTAATACCATCCAACCATCTCATCCCCTGTCGTCCCTTCTCCTCCTGCCCTCACTCTTTCCCAGCATCAGGGTCTTTTCCAATGAGTCAGTGCTTCACATCAGGCGGCCAAAGTAGCAGAGCTTCAGCATCAGTCCTTTCAATGAGTGTTCAGGGTTGACTTCCTTTAGGATGAACTCGTTTGATCTCCTTGCTGTCCAAGGGATTCTCAGGAGTCTTCTCCAGCTCTACAGTGTGAAAGCATCAGTTCTTCAGCACTCAGCCTTCTTTATGGTCCAACTCTCACATCCATACATATAGCTTTGACTTTACGGACCTTTGTCAGCAAAGTGATGTCTTCGCTTTTTAATACACTATCTAGGTTTGTCCCTCCTCTAGTCTGGGGCCAATGCCTCCCTCTGTACTCTGGATCTGGCTTTAGATAGCCAATCAGCCAGCATTTCCACTCCATGGTCCCTAAGCTGGCAGTGAGGGCAAAAGCCCAGCATGGGAGCAGGAGGCAGCAATTCTGGGAGGGACTTCCAGAGCATAGGCTGGAGGCCTCCTGGATGACCAGGGGCAGTTCAGAAAAGCCCCTCTCCTGAGATTTACCCCAAACACCCCCAGACAAACCCATGCCCTGCATTCCCCTGGGGCATGCAACCTTTCTTCCCTGGATCTCCCCGGGGCGGGCCTAGAGACCTCCCTGATGGATCCTCTGCCTGTCCACCAGCCCTCCTGGGTGGAGCAGGACTTTCTCAAGGTGGGTGGCAGAATCTCAGCTCAAACTGGCGAAAGTCACCGTGAAGATTGTCTTCCCTGGTAGCTCAGTGGTGAAGAGTCTGCCTGCCAGTGCAGGAGCCACAGTTTCAATCCCTGGTCCGGGAAGATTCCACATGCCATGGAACAACTAAGCCCATGCACCACAACTATTGAGCCCGCACTCTAGAGCCCGGGAGCCCCAACTACTGAAGCCCTAAGTTTGTGCTCCGCAACTAGAAAACCATTGCAACAGCTAGAGAGAAGCCCCCTCTTGCCAGATCTAGAGAAAAGCCTGCTGAGCACCCAAGACCCAGCGCAGCCAAAAATAGAAAAGTAATGGAGATTACACAAGACATACTGGCTTGTGTAAGAGTCCATGAATGGGGCTGGCCTAGGGACGTGCATGCGCACACACACACGTGCGCACACACACACACACACACCTGTGTGGAGCCTAGTTTTTCTTTTCCAGGTGAACTGCTCTGCCCAGTGGAGGGAACGGATCGTGACTGCAGAAAGCTCCAGGTGAGGGTCATTCCATCTCAGCCAGCTCGAGGTTCAGGAGGCCTTCTCCCTCCAGCTTCCCTATGGAGAATCCCCGCTGGGGGCTGGGCAAACTGGGTCACCTGCCTTTCTCATAGCATGACCTGACTATGGCCACAGAGGTGGGAGGCGCTGATTGCGCAGGCCTGGGTCACGTGCCCACAGGGGGTTGATTGACAGCTGTGCTAGATTCACGCGCCTGGAGGACAGAGCTTTTCATGGAAGGACAATCCTATTTTAAGAACACGATCATGGGACGAGATGCTGGGTGAATAGAAACAGGAGATGACCTCTTTGCCACTTCATCTGGGGGTGGAGGTTGGCAGGACTCCTGGGTTTTCAGTGGTATTTATTCCCCTTCTTCATCTTTCCAGTCTATCTGTACTTTATCTGGCAGGTTCCTTTTCTATCTTCTTGTCCGGTGAGTGTGCTGGGACATCGCCCGCCTCCACAAAATGTGTTGCTGTTTTTCAGTCCCTAAGCTGTGTCGGATTCTTTGTGATCCCACGGACTGCAGCAGGCCAGGTTTCTCTGTCCTTCACTATGTCCCAGAGTTTGCTCAGACTCATGTCCATTGAGTCAGTGATGCTATCTAACCATCTTATCTTCTGCCCCCTTCAGTCTTTTTTGCCTTCAATCTTTCCCAGCTTCAGGGTCTTTCCCAATGAGTCTTCACATCATGAGGCCAAAGTATTAGAGCTACAGCTTCAGTAACAATCCTTCCAATATTCAGGGCTGATTTCCTTTAGGATTTGACTGGTTTGATCTCCCTGCAGTCCAAGGGAGTCTTCTCCAGAACCACAATTTGAAAATATCAATTCTTTGGCATGCAACTTCTTTTTTTTTCTTTTGAACTTTTTATTTTGTATTCAGGTATAGCCCGTTAACAATGTTGTGGCGGTTTCGGGAGCTCAGCCTTCCTTACGGCCCACTGCTCGCATCCATTCATGACACTGAAGTCTCCCGGGTGTAAATACATGCAGAAATGCAGCAGCTGACACTGCTGACTAGATTTCTCACTCGACCTCTCTTTAGTCTGGGCTGGGAATACACGCACCTCCTCACCTTTGTTTTCCCTTTTTCTGAAGGTGGTTGAGTTCAGATTCCATGAATATTAAGTCAGGATCTCCTAGATGCCCGGAGCTTTCACACCTAAGCCCTGGGTTACAGCGGAGGGAACAAAGCTGAGAGGTGAGTATCATCATCTTAGTGTCTGGGAGCTGCTGTCACAAAGGACCACGTGCAGTGTGGTGGATTAAAACAACAGAAATACATTCTTATAGAGTTGAGGAGCCCAGAGGTCTAAAATTGGAGTGTTGGCAGGGCTGTGAGGGGGAATCTGTTCCCTGCCTCCCTCCAAGCACTTGGGAGTTTCCAGCCACCCTTGGCATCCCTTAGCATGTAAACGCCTGACTCCAACTTCTGCTTCCATCATCGCACGGCCCTCTTCTCATGTGTCCTCACATTGTCTTCTTATAGACATCAGGCATATGGATTAAGAACTCTCCCTTGGGAATTCCCTGGCAGTCCAGTGGTTAAGATTCTGCACTCCCAACGCAGGGGGCCAGGTTCGATTCGTGGTCAAGAAACAAGATTCCACATGCAGCCTGGTGCAGTAAAAAAATAACAAAAAACAAGAACCTATCCTACCCTTTTCGTGATCACATCTTAGTTAATTGCATTTACAATGACTATATTTCCCATAAAAAGGTCACGTTCAGAGGTACTGGGGGTTAGGACCTCAAGATAATTTTAGGGGTGGACAATGTAATCGCTAAAAGCCACTGAGCGGTGAAGCCAGCCCCAAACCCAAGTTGGACTGCGGAACACATACTCTTTCTGCCTGCAGGTGCTGCTACTGACAACTGGCGTTCCGTGCTGCTGCTGTGTGCAGGCGATTCCTTACCTTTTGTGGTTTTAAAATCACAACAGCCCTGCCAGGTAGGTCAGGTCCATGTTACAGGGAACAAAGTTAAGATATGGAGAGGCTCAGTGTTCTGGGTCACACCACCACTTAGGAGCAGAGTTGGGATTTGAGTTGGTTGGCCTGGCTCCATCCTGCTGAGATAAGGGACACAGGATAAAGATTGACAAAGTACCCTGAGAAGCCTGGGAGGATCAAGGATTGGCTGCTTGCAGATGTTTGGGGTGGAGCTGGCACAGGGGGGGAAAAATCTTGAAATCCTTCCTGGAAGAAGTGACATTTTAACTGGGTGGGGAGTTTGGGTCAGTTGGTAGAGATGGCAGGGAAGAATGTGTCGGACAAGGCAATGAACAGAAGAGTTAAAGGCAGGGAAACAAAGAGGAAGTCCTGTCTGGCTAGTCCAGCACCCAAATAATCCCACAAGTATAAAAGGGAAGTGTGTGTGCACGCTGTCACTTCAGTTGTGTCTGACTCTTTGTGATCCTATGGACTGACTGTAGCCCTCCAGTCTCCTCTGTCCAAGGGATTCTCCAGACAAGAATACAGGAAGGGGTTGCCATGCCCTTCTCCAGGGGGTCTTTCTGACCCAGGGATTGAACCCACCTCTCTTTATGTCTCCTGCATTGGCAAGCGGGTTCTTTATCACTAGCTCCACCTTTGAAGCCCATAAAAAGGAAGAGGGTCTCTTTAATTGGAAATGCAAAGGGAGTGTCCATGTTTGCGATCCAGGTCCTCCCTGTTCTAATGGAAATCCACTTCCAAGCAGTGGAATCGCCAACAAACAGGATCAGCTGAGGGGACTCAATGCCTTCTCCTTCCCACGCACACACAGCAATCCCGCCCAAACCCAGAAACCAGAGAGCTGCAGAGACGCCCATCCCAGCTCCAGCTCCAGAAAGCCCAGCTGAGATGCATGCTAATCCACCCAAGACAAAGGTTTTCAGCTTGTTTATCTGGTTGCCATGGGTTTGCCTTCTACGTCAGGCACTCGGTCTGTAAGACATGACAATTGGATAATATTTTTATTTTTAGGCATGGGTCAGCGAGCCTTTTCATTCTACTGCCAGATTTGCCCCCGCACCAGAGCTCCAGGGAACCGGGCTTCTGGATGCCTGGGAAGCGGGTGGCTGCGGCAGGAGGGGTGGGTGGTGTTCCGTCTGAGCTGGACACCGTGTCCTGGAGGGAGAAGGCCTCCGTCCTGGTTGCGGATGCAGGGGCGGGGGTGGGGTCTGCTCTGTGTCTGGGCAAATGGAGATGCTTGGATGGCATCACCGACTCCATGGACATGAGCTTGAGCACACTCCGGCAAATGGTGAAGGACAGTGAAGCCTGTGTGCTGAAGTTCATGGGGTCTCAAAGAATTGGACACAACCGAGGGACTGAACAAAAAGATTCTGGTGACTGCAGCTGGTCTTGGCCAAGACCTAGGAGCCATCAAGCCCAGGTGGCAAGCTTGGAACTGGGGGCAGAGGGAACCCACTGGGGATGGTGAGAGGATGTCCACATGGTCCATAGCATGTGGCGAGGGTGACGGGAAGCAGGTGGCCACAAGTGGGATCTAAAAAGAAGAGGGGCTTTAGAAGTCAGACCCTTACACTAGGGATCAGATACAAGGCAGGCAGGAGCAGAGTTCCTCACCCTTGGTGCTGTTAACACTCAAGGCTTTGTCATAGGTTGCCATCCTGGGCACTGAAGAGTGTTTGGCAGCATCCCTGACCTATACACACTAGATGCCCATAGTACTCCATGATACAATGTCCCCAGTTATGAAAACTAACAGTGTCTCCAGACAGGTATTGCAAATGTTCCCAGGGTGGGGGATAGGGGTGGGATGAGTACTGTCCTTGGTTGAACCATTAGACTGAACAGGTTTGGAATCTGGCGGGGGCAGACCCAGACACTACAGAGTAAACACAGATCCAACCATGGGAACAAGCGGCAGCTCCTCAGGTGGCCCCACGCTGGTTAGGACCTTTGGTGGCAAAGATGGGAGTCAGTTCTGGCTAACGTCCCCCAAAGGCCACGTATAGGAGAGAGAGAGCAGAGGTAGAGAAACAGTTCTTAAAAATAAGAAAAGGCTAGAAGATGAAGCTTAGACTTGGGCAGGAACCAAGACAGCCTCAGTTTTGTGATCTGTATAATGGGAATAGTAACAGTGCCTGCTTCATAGAGGCGTTTGGGGATCAGCTGAGTTAATACACGTACCTGACATGGTGAGCACAAAGAATTAGCTATTTCTTCACTGTTGCTGTTTTCTGTTCATTTGTTTCACTGTTTGTCACTTTCCTACTGGCCTGGCCTTTCCTAACAACCTGGCCTTTGTCCTTCCATCTCTACGTCTTGTCGCCCTCTCGTCCCTAACACGCCAGCCACCCCAAGGCAACTTCCAGCCTCTCAAAGGCTAAACCGTTTCACTGTTTGACCCAGCTGGAGAAACTTCCATGGAATTTGTTTCACGGTTCTGTTGTTGTCTTTCAAGTGTTTAGAAGGAGAAGAAGACAGGAAGCTCAAAATAAGGAGGGAGAGAGTGCTACAGAACTTTCCCGAGAACTGATCTGCTCCCAACAACCATTTCATGGGCAAGAAAACACCTCAGAGAGAAGGGTCCTCGGGTCAGAAAAAGCATCCTGGGCTGGCCAGAGGTAGCCCTCCCCGCCTCGACCCCACCCACTGCACACCAGGCAGAGATGGGTGTCCTGGATGCCTCTCTTCCGCCCTGAACTTAGAAGAGGGAAAATCTAGGCAGAGAGCTCTACGTGATGAGAGGATGGTTCAAAGTATTCCCTGAAACTTGCTGTCTGGGGGCCCATGAGGTGCAGTCAATGGCAGGAGGAAACCATGCCCCCAGCACCTCTTACTTCAGACAGTGGGAGCTGTTTTCTCGAAGGGTCTTCCATAGCAGAGGTGAGAGTTTTGGCATCAGATCCATTCGTGGTGAAGGAAGGCTGCGGACAGGTGCCTGGCGCTGCTCCTCACCTAGAAGCACCGTGGCTGAGGGATGAAGCAGTAAAAGGCTCCTTCTCTGCAGGGCAGGCCTGGGAAGCCAGCCCCCAAGGAAGGGCTGCCTTCAGCCGCCTTCAGTCAGGGAGGCGCGGACTGAACCCAGGGGCTGTGCTTACGTTAAGCCTGCTTTGTATTGAATCTAGACTCCAATTGTTACGCAGGGAGGAGTCACGATACGTAATTAAATATTTATGCTTTTATTTAACAACAACTTCCATTTCAGTAAAGAAAGTTGACTTCCTCAATCCCCTGACACTTTCCACTTCTGTCTGGAGCAGGTCCCGGTTCAAGGGGACCCAGAACAACAGTTACCCCTGGTCCCCAGGAAAGAAAGGGTTAATCGCTAGGTTGTGTCTGACTCTTTGCAACTGTAGCCTGCCAGGCTCCTCTCCATGGGATTCTCCACGCAAGAATACTGGAGTAGGTTGTCATTTCCTCCTCTAGGGGATTTTTCTGACTCAGGGATCGAACCTGGGTCTCCTGCATTGTACGCGGCTTCTTTACCGTCTGCGCCACCAGGTGGGCCCCAAGTCTCAGGCAGAGGGTGGGATTCGGGCTTTAACCACAGCGTGGTGTGTGCCGACGAATGGAAAGCCTGTCTTTGACTGTCACGACACATGGGTTCAAGTTCTGGCTCCACCTCAGACTTGCAAACTTCATTTCTCTGAGCCTCACTTTTCCCCTCTGTAAAGTAGGTGTGAAGATTTCTGCCATGGAGGGAGTTGGTGAAACTAAATGAGACAATGAGTGGTAATGGTTCCTAGAGGATAGGATGCACAGGAATCAGGGAGAGATGGCTAAAATACAGGTTCCCAGGCCCCTTCAGTTTCGCCCCCACTCCCTTATTAAGTAAAGCTAAGTTGGGACTCTGAGACATTCTAAAAGCTGCTAGGGGATTCTTACCCAGGTGTGTCAGTAAGAAACACTGATGTTTGAAAAGGATTTAGTGCTGAGCCCAGCATGTAATAAATCCTTAGTACGTGTCATTGGAAGTTGTTGTAATTATTATTCTGTGAAAGTAAAAGTGTTAGTCGTTCAGTCATGTCTGATTCTTTGTGACCACATGGACTAGGCTACTCTGTGGTGGAATTCTCCAGGCAAGAGCACTGGGTAGGTAGCCATTCCCTTCTCCAGGGGATCATCCCAACCCAGGGATCAGACCCAGGTCTCCTACATTGCAGGCAGATTGCTTACCAACTGAGCCACCAAGGAAACCCTATTATTCTGTATCAGTTATCTATTATAACAATAATGGAACATGACAAACTGTCCCCCAAATCCAACTGCTCAAAACAATAAGTATTTATATAGTCAGTGAATATGTGGGGTCAGTGACTTAGATTGGGCTCAGCTGGGCAGTTATTCTGATTCTGGCTGAGCTTACTCACAGGTCCAACATCAGCTGACTGTCAACTGGAACCATGCAGGACCCTGGCCACAAGACTCCCATCCTGCAGCCAGCTAGCCTAGACATGTTCCTAGACATGGAAGAGTTCAAATACTTCCAAGCTTCTGCTCTCTGTCACATCCGCTATCATCTCAGGGGTCAAACACATCACCCGGCAAGGCATGGACAGCAACCCATCCAGAGTGGGAGTGGGAGGGTCCTGATAAACATACCAGAGGGAGGGGACAAAGGTAGAGTGACAATTCGGGATGCTCCACCCATCTATAGCAAGTATTAATAGCATTTTAGAAAATAACAGAATTGTACCCCCTTTGTCTACCAGATTTGTTTCAACAATCATGCATCACATTTTTCAATCAGAAAAAAAAAAAAACCTGTTATTTCCACTTGGAAACAAAAATGGTGCTGAGGAAACAAAAGAGGATTATTTTGAGGATTAAAGGTGATTTAAATATGTCAGAGCCTGAGGGAGCAGATTGGAAACTGCAGGGAGTATAGAAGGATGATTCGCTCAGAATGAAGCCCATGGCCCCTACCCCTGGAGAGTACAGAGCTCTCATCTCCATCCGACCTGTGACCTGCTCTGGATCAGACTAAGATGCTCAGACGCCGCCCGTGAGGTTAGCACGAGAGGGTCAGGCACCCCCTTGTCCTTCTGCAGCTCTGGAGCGCCATGGGCAGTCTCAGACAGCAGTTTTGCAGCCTCACTCACCCTTTGGGGCTTCTCTTTATCTTCCCTTTATCCAAGGTTTATCAAGTTAGGCACGTGTTCCTGTCCCCCACTAGGCTGAGGGCTCCTCAGAGGACAGCATGTCCTAAGAGTGGCAACATAAGAACAAGAGAAACTATTGTATGAGTACTTGCTGGGTGACAGCACTGTGCTTTTTATACGTTAGCTCACTTACTGCTCCTGCGAGGCCGTGATTTGCTTTCCCGTGGCCACGTAATGAACTAAGCGTACTTGTGCTGTGCTTAGTTGCTCAGTCCGACTCTTTAAGACCCCAGGGACTGTAGCCTGCCAGGCTCCTCTGCCCATGGGATTCTCCAGGCAAGAATACTGGAGTGGGCTGCCATGCCCTCCTCCAGGGGATCTTCCCAACCCAGGGATCAAACCCAGGTTTCCCGCACGGCAGGCAGATTCTTTATCACCTGAGCCACCACGGCGGCCACACTGTATCCTCAGTGGCTTAAAATGAGATGGATTATCTCAAAATTTATCTTAATAATCTTACAAAAACTAATAAAAAGTCCAAAAATGGAGCTAAAACCTAGGTTGTCAGCAGGGCTGTGTTCCTTCTGGAGATTCTAGGGGAGAATCAATTCCTTGCTTTTTCTAGATTCCTGAGGTCACGTATATCCCTTGGCTTGTGGCTCACTTGCAGCAACAAGGATAAAATGATGCATGGCTGGCTGGCTGGCTGGATAAATAAACGGATGGATGGATGAACGGATAAACAGATGGACGGATGGATGGATACATGGACATCCAGAAAACCTTTTGTCTCCTCTAGGTCTCATTTCCAAGGCAGAAACAGTTGCAAAGCTTCTCTCATCCCCCCCTCATCTTTAGAGATGTCACTTTCTTATACCCTGTCAGCATGAGGAGGATTCTCACTCAGCTTTGTGAGTGAGAACCTATTTTCCTTGCAAACCTCCTGAAGAACCAGTTCTCCCCAGTTATGGGAAAATAAGTACATTGTTTAATCACCAGCAACGTCAGTCAAGGAAGCTTAAGCACAGAGATTAGTTCTGTTTGTGTTTGTTGGGACAATGGAGAGCATGAAATATTTAACAGCGTCATAATGTGGACCAGATGGGAAAGATACTGCCTCTCAGGGCCTCTCCATCTCCCACCCTCCACCAACAGCCAAAACCAGGAGGCCATTTAGGACAATTTATGGGCTGGAAGTCGCCAAGGGGCTGCTCGCCCAGGGGCCTCTGATACCCGCTCAGCCCTGATAACGCCTGCGGGGTTATCCTCTCTGAGGAGGATCAAGTTACAATCCTCTGAGCACTGGAAATGCACAGTGGATCGACAGGAGACATTGGGTCCATGCCCTCAGTGGCTTTGTGTAGTTATTCGTGTTAGAGAGTGTTTTTCTGCTAGTGCTGTCAGGGAATTTCCACCCTAAAAATGCCAAGAGCTTAAAAAATCACCAAGGACTGAATTTTAATTTTGTTCTGTGCGGTGCAACCTTGGGCGAATCTGGAACCTCTCTGAGCCTGTCTTCTGTCACAAAAACGGGAGAGTCATCGTCAAGCTCGAGTGCAATAAAATATGTAAAAGCCTGGTGGTGGGGACAGAGTTGGTGCTTAGATTGACTCAGGCCAAGGGGATGAGGGACAGGTTTAGAACAGTGGGTCCACTAAGAAACATTTCACGTGCACACGGGCTGTGGATCTGTAGCCCATACGACCTTTAAAAGTTTTGAGCGGAAAGCAATCTTTGGGACCTTTAAGAACAAAGGAGGCAAAGCAAAGGCCTGGGGCCACATCCAGCCAAAACACAGACACAGACACACACACATATACACACACACACACACACACACACACAGAGTGCACAGATATTTTTTAAGTATTCAAATTAATTGCCACTTAAAAATAGGTTTTTTTTTTTTAACTTTAAGATCTGGAATCTTTTTTTTCCACTTTTTATGACTAAGCTTCTTACCAGTGGCCACATACTAAAAAAACATCTTAACTCTGAAAAATATAAGATCCATAAACAGGTTAATAACAAAAGGTTGGGAAAGTAGACTCCTGATAAATTGCTTTATTTTTAGAAAGATTATGCAACTGTTTTGGGGGCTTCCCTGGTATTTACTTGTGTTTGCTCAAGTAAGGGCTGTGAGAGATATACAATGCTGTGTCTCTGTAATATTTCAAAGTCAAGACGAGATGATCCACACTAAATGCTTATTTCTGTAGTTAAAGAAACTACAGAAATAGATGGCCATCACAGACCATCAGCTCGTACTGTAAGACAATGGTCTAGTTTAACCCATTTCTTAAGTTAAAATCTGAAATCTTCAGTGATCTCGAAACTGTCAGCCTCAGGAACCCAAAGCTTGGGCACCCACATGGCAACAACGGGACAGAGTCCCCAGAGGCTTCCTTCACGGTATTTTTATGCTCTTTTAGTCTCTCACTTGGGCTTCCTCTCTGTGTTCTACCGGTGTGTGAGTTTATGAGCTCAGATGGAAGGCAAGCCCTTCACTTTTACAGATAAAGAAACTAAGGCTAAAGGAAAGAATGCAGAATGGGTGCCCCCTCCACGGCCCCCACACCTCCACCTCCCAACTCCCCAGCCCTCACTGCCACCGTGGGAGACCACACCAAGAGCGCTTGGAGCTCTTTGCTCGGTTACACCCTCACAGTCCTTAACACAGTGCCTTGGGCAGTCATTCAAGCACCTCTGGGCTGAGAGATCTTGCTCAAGATTCTCCAATTCTGCTGTGTTATCCTTAAGGCCTTGTTCTTACTTCCACACCCAGTAAATGGCCTGGGGGTTAGACACAGTCCTAACTTTGATGTCTATTGGAAGAAACAAGCAATGTGCGTAAAAGTCCCCAACAAGCTGCCAGTATTTCATTATCATCTTCCTAAGCCAGGGACGGGGGAGCCTGGTGGGCAGCTGTCTACGGGGTCGCACAGAGTTGGGCACGACTAAAGCGACTTAGCAGCAGCAATGTTCCTCTCCGTCTATGGTATGTAGGACCCATCAAATGAAGGGCCCCTTCCTCCTTCCCCCCAACTTCTTGGTTCTGACACGCATTAAAAGGTAACTCATGGGAGGTTTTCTAGCAACCTCAAGTACACAGTTTGTGTTTGGCCCCCTGGGTGTTTGGTCTGGGTTGGACATGAGTTTCAGCAAAACCATGATTGTAAGATGTTTCTTTAATTAAGTGCAATCTCTTTCTTTATAGCCCCTGCGATACTGACCTGACCCCAACAGGCGATCTGGTTGGTGCTCAGCTATGGCTCTCTGGCCCCACCCCTCCTGACCTCGCCTGCCAGCACACTCGTTAACCCTCATAACAGGGTTTTCCTTTTCAAGCCCAGTTTTTAAAAAGAGAAAGTTCATTCTGTTTTCCTTGCCCAGAGTAATCCTCAAATTATGCACAATATCCGGAACAGAGAAATGGCCTCAAATTTAATTTTCTGGTTTCTTGAAGACCTGACTTAATCAAGCCAGGAGTCAGGGAGGGCTCCGCAGGGATCTGCCCCAGAACAGCGGGGGCGGGGGGCGCTCCCTGTTTAACGACCAGTGAAAAGTCACATGTGTCTCTGTGGGGCTGTGCATCCTTTTGCGGGGTGTGCCTTTGAGTGATGTGTCTGCCTCTGTGTGTCTGTGTCTCTGTTTGTGATGCCTGGGTGTGGTGTGAGTGTGTCTGTATGTGTGCACATGTGTTTTGTGCGTGTGTGACATGTGCATGCTGCCTGCAGCATATGTGCAAGTGTGTGCAGGTATCACGTGTGTGTAGCGTGTGTGCCTGTGTGGGTGTGCACGTGTGCCTCCATGGCTCCTCGTCCCTGGTCCCAGTGTAAGGGACGAACCGTGGGCTCCATCCTGCGGTTCCTCAGCCCTGCCTGGTGCATTGTTCACTCCATGTGTTCCTTGTGAGGACGTGGTCGATGGTTTGAAAAGAGCCAACGCTGCTGTGGGCAGCCTCCAGAGTAATTCATTCCAGAACTCCCCACTCGACAGCGAGGGAATGGAGGAGCAGAAGAGCTACCTGAGTTAACCAAGAGTCGCAAAGCAAGTTAGTGGCCATTGCTGGGGGCTGGAAGCAATTTCTCCTGAGCCCCGTCCAATGTGCTTTTTCCCTGATCTCCTTCAACGGAGTCAAGGCCAGCCTGCCAGGGAAACTGGTTGTGTGTATGGCAGGAGGTGGGTGGTGGCGATGGTGAACAGCTCAGTTACATGGAGTGGCTGGGTGGGAAATTGTGCAAGCAATACCACGAGCACAGGTTGACAAACGCTTCCCCAGAAGGTCAAATAGGAAATATTTTAGACTTTGATAGGCTAAGAGGCAAACTTGAAGATGTTACATAGGTACTTATATAACCATTTAAACATATAACTATTAAAAAAATTTTAAATCATTAACTGAGATTGATTCACAGGCCAGTCTCTGTTTTGGAAGATATGAGCATCAAAACAAATCTGAATTTATGGAACCAGAAATGGGAGCAAAGGGGATTTCTCTGGAGGTCCAGTGGTTAAGATTCCATGTTTCCATTGCAAGGGGTGCAAGTTCAATCCCTGGTCGGGGAACTAAAATTCCACATGCCGCAAGGCCAAAAAGAAAGAAAGGAAGAAACTGGAGCAAAGACAGCAGGGTCAGAGGAACTGACGGAAAAGAGATGGAAACAGGAAACCAAGAGCAAGTGTAGGTGTTGCGTGAGAAGGTGCAGAACAATAGTCACAAATTGGTTTTCAGAGATGGAGCATCAGGTCCCAGATATAGGAAGCTCTATCACAGAGTTGTCTTAGGAGGGACTGCGTCCCAGCACAAGAGGGAGGCAAATTCCTCAGCAAGGGCATTGCTCAAGGGTCAGGAGCCCACTGCTTCATCTCACCAGGAGTAGGAACCACACCTCGTCTGACCCCAGTGCCATGGGATCACGAAATTAAAGGACGCTTGCTCCTTGGAAGGAAAACTGTGACAAACCTGGACAGTGTACTCAAAAGCAGAGACACCACTCTGCCAACAAAGATACATATAGTCAAGCCATGGTTTTTCCAGTAGTCACATACAGATAGGAGAGTTGGGCCATAAAGAAGGCTGAGCACCAAGGAATTGATGCTTTTGAACTGTGGTGTTGAGAAAGACTCTTGAGAGTCTCTTGGACTGCAAGGAGATCCAGCCAGTCCATCCTAGAGGAAATCAACCCTGAATATTCATTGCAAGGACTGATGCTGAAACGAAACTCCAATACTTTGACCACCTGATGCGAAGAGCCGACTCACTGGAAAAGACCCTGATGTTGGGAAAGATTGACGGGAGGAGGGGAAGGGGGAGACAGAGAAAGAGATGGTTGGATGGCATCACTGATTCAATGGACATGAATTTGAGCAAACTTCGGGAGATGGTGAAGGACTGGAAGCCTGGCGTGCTGTCATCCAAGGGGTCACAAAGAGTTGGACACAACCGAGTGCCTGAATAGCAACAATAGCGCCATGGGGCAGTTCCTGGACGAGTGCCCAGGCCTGCAGTCTTTGCCCACTGCCTTGTTTGGTCACCATATGAGCCAAATACATGTGGTTCACACCCCAGGGCACCTTCCCCTTCTACACAGCCCCCTTCCCCTCAACCCACTCCCCCATGGCCTCACCTGGAGGCTCCTGTGACCAATCGTCTTAGGAGGAAAGGATTTGGTCTTAGATAATATATTGTTCTGTAGGATCATAACCCCGTGGAAAGCTGATGACGAAAGACAGTGGGGGAGGGAGAGTCCCACGTACATGTTTGAGCTGAATTTTTTTGTGAAGTCACTGGGAGTACAGATCTACACAGATTAATGCAACAGCCAGCACTATAAAGTGTGCTCCAGGGGGGCAGGAGGTTAGTGTTTTGTTCACCATTTTATTCATACCTGACCTTAGGTATTCTTTACTTAAATACTCTTTCCTTAATTTTTTAAAAAATTTATTCATTTATTTAGCTGTGCCCGGTCTTAGTTGTGGCATGTGAGATCTTTAGCTGTGGCCCTGACCAGGGATGGAACTGGGCCCCCTGCTTTGGGAGCAGGAATCTTAGCCACTGGACCATCTAGGAAGTCTGTGCAGCGTGCTGAGTCACTTCAGTTGAGTCCAGCTCTTTTTGATTCTTTGTGGCAACGGACTGTAGCCCGCCAGTCTCCTCTGTCCATCGGATTCTCCAGGCATGAGTACTGGAGTAGGTTGCCATTTCCTTCTCCAGGGGATCTTCCTGACTCAGGAATCGAACCTGTGTCTTGTGGGTCTCCTGCACTGGCAGGCAAGTCCTTTACCACTAGCGCCACCTGGGAAGCCCACAAGGCAAGTCTTCTTGACTTGAAAGAGAGCTTAAGACTTTCTTTTCTTGACTTGAAAGAGAGTTTAAGACTGAGGATTGATAACAAAGAGGAGGGAGGAAGAGACTTGTGGGTAGCCCTTTCTGAATGGATATTGAGTGTAAAGGTGTGGGTGGGGTCTAGGAATGTTCACCAAAAGTCTGTCTATGACCAAGAGGTTCCCGATAGCCAGGTGGACAACGTGGTCCAACGATGTCCTGTGGACATCACGCAGCCTCCTCCTCCAGCTACCCCAGTGCCCGCTCATGAACCACTTGGGCACGGTGGCAGGAAGGGGGGTGGTTAACCTTCTAATTTAATTTTCAGCATCCAGGACATCAAGTCAAGATTATGAATGAAAAAGGAAAAATGACAGAGCATAAAGCTGACTAGTGACAGATTGCTAAGCATGCCCTGTTCATAAAGAGGTAACTGCATTAGATGAAGTGTGATCTTATTATTTCTGCTACGGTTTCTGCTTGGAAGTTTAGAGATGTAAATGGCAGTGTGCACAGACATGAAGTCTCCAGAGGTGTGGACTGCAGGGCACCGAATGGATTTTGCTCCTTCATCACTCATTAGACTCCTTTGCACGATGCCTTCCTGTAAGGCAGAAAGGAGAAAGCTAAAATGACATTTCCCAACTCCTTTGCTGCCAGGTTCTAGATGTGACCTAGGTTTTTGCTCA
The DNA here is from genome assembly GCA_006408675.1 of Madoqua kirkii. Lineage (NCBI taxonomy): Eukaryota > Metazoa > Chordata > Mammalia > Artiodactyla > Bovidae > Madoqua > Madoqua kirkii. The sequence goes on from SJYC01038229.1 coordinate 18,924, forward strand.
TTCAGATTCGCCTGCACAACTCTCAGTACGGAAGCGTGGAGGAGACAGCCTGACATGGGGTATCTGTTTTGCCGCCGAGGATGGCATGAGACCATGAGACTTCACTCAGTAGTTTCCTGGTTTGGCAGCTTCTTACCATCTTGAGTGCTTCTTTCTTCCTCATGGAAAAGGCAGAGAGGTTCCAGGGCCAAAACTATTCCTGGATCTCAGACTACAACCCACTACTTCAATTTTTCCCAACAATTTTGCAAACCACCTAATTTTGTTGTTATTCAGTCTCCAAGTCCTGTCTGACTCTTTGAGCCCCATCATGTGGTCGCCCGCCTCGCCGATAAGGAGAACGCCACAGACAGGATTCTTCTGACACGCAGGTCTATTGTTACAGCTCTTTAAAGAAGTGGCGAGAGGGCCCCGATGCAGGGAAAGCGGTTGCTTATATAGCCCAGAGGGGAGGCGTGTCAACCTCTGATTGGCTCATAACAGAACACTGCCATTGGCTCATGACAGAACACTGCCAGAATCCCTGATTAGCATATCCGTGTCAACCTCTGATTGGCTCATAACAGAACACTGTTAGAATCCCTGATTAGCATATCCGTGACCTTAAGAGACACATCTTGCGCATGCGTCTTTTTAGTCTACGTTTGCGAAGAACCAGGAAGCAGGAAACCGGCGCCATCCCGCAATGGCGGCTGCGGCTCCCGACACCATCAGCCTAATATCTCATAAAGAATGCTTTCTCATACTAGAGTGGATTCTATTGTCTGCAACTGAATCCTGATTCCAGAGTCTCCCCCAACAAGAATCTCTAGGACACTTGCAAGCCCACAGGGGACACCCCAAACCCCTAACAGTTGTTACAGGGAAGTACTTTGGAATCAAGCTAAGTATCCTAGAAACTCCAAGTTCAGATGGCTAAAACATGACACTTCTTCTGAACCTGCCTAGCATGACTGAGGAAGCCGCTAGGAAGGGAGTTGAATAAATAGCTCCCCATGTTAAGTGTTTATTCTGTGCCAAGCCCCGTACAAGCTCTTCAGTATAGCCTCATTCATCCTCATAACCACATCCCTTTGAATCACTCAGGAAGATTGAAGACCTTTCTCAAGTTCGATTGAGATTGTGCTGCAGTTGCTAAGAGCCAAACATAGATCAGGTTGCCTCCAATCCTGCTCTGAGAACAGTCATCCCCATTTTAAGCATTCATATTAAGGGCAAAAAAGTATGCTCATATTTTTTTCCAAGGCCATAAAAATCTATATTTTAAAAACATTTATTTTGGAATAATTGTAGAAAAGTTGCAAAAAGAACACAAAGTTCCCATATATCCTTCACCTGATCTCATCTAACGCTCACGTGTTATGTCACATGGGAAATTTTTCAAAACCAAGACACTAACACTGGCCAGTGTTATTAACAGGGCTACAGACTTCATTTGCATTTCGTCAGGTGTTCGGCCAATGTCCTCTGATTATTCCAGGATGCAATCCAGGCCACCACCTTCCATTTGGCTTCCTTTTTAAATTTTTACTTTTCTTTTTGTCATCTCGTCAGCTTATTCCAAAGCAAAAGGGCCTCAATTATTTGCACCTGGTCAAGGATGGGAAAAATGTACCCTCCAAGTGAGAGAGGCCATGCGGCAGGACGATTTGGAACAATTACCCTTGATGTCCGTTGGTAGAGGAGCCCTCCTGTTAGAAATTGGCAGCAGAAGCCGCAACGAAGACCAAGCGGGAGCCGGGAGATAGGATGCGTGAGTAAGGGCAATGGCCGCACCAGTGATGGAGGCTTCAAGCCATTGGCCCATCTCAGTGTGTAATTGGGGGAAGCAGGGTGGAGAAAGGTCATGGCAGGAGCTGTTGGAGCCAGGGTTGGCAAGACAGTGACGGAAGGGGCCAAGGCCAAGTAGTGAATAATGTCCTCACCAAGGGGTTTCCACGAAAGATGATGAATCTCTCCAATTAAACATGTCACGGCTGGGCTTGGAAGCCACAGATGAAAACAGAGGTAAGATAATTACTTCCATAGCATGCCTGGTTGTGGGAAAAAGAAAAAAAAAAGCATAGTCATAAAAAGAGTTAATCACCCAGCCAGGAGTAGGAGGGAGTTCTGTAAAGGTTTAGAAACCATGTGTGTGTTTAATGTAACTTTCACAGTGGGTTAGATTCCCCCAAAGGTGTGAAATTAAAACAAAAGAGACTGAATCTCGTTTTCCCACCGAATCAGTGTTTTAACTCTGAAGCTTCTGACCCAAGACTGGAAGCCGCTATTGTAGAAATAAACATGTATAGTATGCTTAATTATCATATATGATGCCCGGCATAATCTTTCACTATGCAAATTAAAGCTTCTTAAAATCAGGAACACCATGACCAATTCTATACTCACCCAAGGGACAAAGGATATGCTTTATTTTTCTGAGAACTAATTAGGAGATTAGAAGAGCGAGGCTTCTATATCCCTGGCCCCAGGACTGTAAGGGTTTGATAAACAGTATGCGGTCAGGGCTTCCCTGGTGGTTCAGCAGTAAAGAATCTGCCTGCCAGTGCAGGAGACGTGAGTTCAATCCCTGGCCCAGGAAGATGCCTCAGGGTCACAAAGCCCATGCGCCACAGCTACTGAGCCTGCATTCTAGAGGCCAGATGCTGCAACTACTGAAGCCAGGGCTCTGTGGCAAGAGAAGCCGCGCAGTGAGAAGCCCATGCACCGCAGCCAGAGAGTAGCCTGTGCGGCTGCGAACACTCAGCACAGCCAAAAAAAAGAGAAAAGAGGGCTATGGCCTTACCCCGAGACTTCAGCCAGTGGGGCCTGAGATGCCTGGTGGATTCGCTTCTTCCAGTTCGAAGTTCCTTGTAGCAAACAAATCTTGTTCTTGTCGGAGGCTGACGGTGAAAAGTCACCCTGTCTTTTGTCACTAGTGGCCATTCAACAAGGGTGACCTGTGGCCACCAAGGACCCCTTCCAACCAGAACAGACAGTTCCCTTCTTTGATCTTTGTCTGCAGAGCTGCTCTACCAAGTCAAAAACTCAGATGCAGAGTGCAGGGAACTAGACTCAATGTCTTGTAATAACCTATCATATGGGAAAGAACTTAAAAAGAATATATATATATGTATATATATAAAGAATCACTGCTGTACACTTGAAACTAACACAGCATTATAATGCAACTATATTTCAACAAACATTTTTTCAAAAGAAGAAAATAAATTTAAAGTCAAGCATGTTAAGATCGGAGTGAGGGGAACCTCAAAGAGTGATTTCAGCAAACCCTAGGGCATGTGTTATGGAACCTAGTGTTCAATTAGAAGGTTCCAAGTCTTTCTCATTTACTATCTGGATGCTGCTTAGGTTAAGGAAGAGTCTAGAACGTAGGTCTACCTTTTCCCAGCACTTTAGGAATGAGGGATTACAGACACATCACTTCTCTTTCTCCTCCCAAAAGGTGAGGGAGATTTCTTAAGATAACAAATTAGAAAAACTATTACATGCATTATTAAAACAAGGGCAGATTTTTTTAAATGTGGGGAATAAATTATGCAAGGGGCAGAGACTTCCTGGTGTTTTCGGGGCGGTGGAGGGGGTTGTTGTTTTTTGGCTGTGCTGGGTCTTCACCGTGTGGACTTAGTTGCCCCACAGCATGCGGGGACAGAACCTGTGTTCTTGGCATTGGAAGGCAGATTCTTAAGCACTGGACCACCAGGGAAGTCCTAGCCTTTCTGTTTTAAATCCTTCTCCTGGAACATGTTCTAGATTGAAGTACACACATCTCTGCCTTTGTCAGCAGATTCTGAACGTAACTTTCCCTTTTCTTGGCAAGCTGGAGCCCTAAATTAGGAGCCCTCATCAACTGGGTTTCCTTGCCGGTTTCTTAAGACTTTTCCTGGAAAACAGGCTCGAGATTGCCCTTCTCCTGATTCTAAAAATGTGTCCTCTGCTTGCAGCTTCCAATACACTGTGGGTTAGGAAACCAGATCCCGGAGCCTAAGAACTGTTTGTTAAACAAACCGTCACAATGGGGCTCTGATCCAGGGTGTTGGGAGCAGTGTTAGAAGAAGCCTTCTGTTAGCTCCTTGTGCCTGGACCTGTGTGGGGCCGCTTCTCTAGTCAGCGTGCATTTGGAATTTCTAAAATTTGCTTGGCCTGTCTCCATCTCTGATCCTGTACCCAGGAGGTGTGAGGAGACGCAGGCAGAGCTTTAGAAGATGCTTCCCAGCTGATGCGATGTTCACACTGGACTGAGAGATGCTATTGCCTTGACCCCAACCCCTGCATAAACCAGGCCCTCGTTCTGCCCGGAAATCAGGGTTCATTCCTCAGTCAGCCTTGGCCGCACGGCGTCTTTCTCCTTATAACCTCTTCAGACACACCCCTCAATCTCAGAAAAAGAAGCCTGCAGACCACATAAGCCTTCATAGGCCAAAATAGAGATTTTTATTTCCAAACATAAGGCAGATACATTGTAGGAAACATAAAGCAACCACCAAAACGTTGAGCCATCTTTGAGAACACGGCCATTTCCAGCTTGAACAACAGAAAGGGGACGGAAGCTTCATGCAACTTTAAAACAGAGCACAGAGGAGAAATTCCACGGGCCCTGGAGTCCCTCTTGGTTCCCAGCAGGGAGGGCAGGGGAGGCTCTTGGCTGCTTTTGGACTTGATGTGAACCGAGATAAGACACACATGTTCCAAGACAGTCACTGGGCTCCCCCTCTGCTTGCCTTCCCAGAAAGCTTAATTTGTTACAAATGCGTATTTCACCAGCACAAATAATACAAGACTGAATATGGTCCCCGTGCCTACTGCTTATCTAGTAGGACATTTTAAACAATAATAAAAAATTAGTTTGCTTTTGACAACACACACACACACACACACACACACACACACACACACACCCCTGACCGTGCCCTCACCTGGCTCACCCAGCCTTAACTAGACCAGTCCAGCCACATGAATAGCTGGTCGGTACGAGGCTAGTGTCTCCGGGTTTCAAGGGCAAGGGTGGGCTGATTTTTGCCTCTGTGGATTTGACTGATGGTAGACAGACAGCAGGAAGGTGGTGATGCCTCCACTTGGGGTTCTGGGGAGGTGTGGGACCCTCTGGTTCCCAAACCCTGACTTGGGAGAGGCGGATAAGAGAAACTAACAGATCTATCAGGCTCATGTGTTTTGGGATGAGAGGCTTTGTCTTCTGGTCTTGAAATGGGAAGGTGGGGAATAGTGATACCTCCAGAAGTGAAGTCGCTCAGTCGTGTCTGACTCTTTGCGACCCCATGGACTGTAGCTTAACAGGCTCCTCCTTCCCAACACACACACACACACACACACACACACACACCCCTGACCGTGCCCTCACCTGGCTCACCCAGCCTTAACTAGACCAGTCCAGCCACATGAATAGCTGGTCGGTACGAGGCTAGTGTCTCCGGGTTTCAAGGGCAAGGGTGGGCTGATTTTTGCCTCTGTGGATTTGACTGATGGTAGACAGACAGCAGGAAGGTGGTGATGCCTCCACTTGGGGTTCTGGGGAGGTGTGGGACCCGCTGGTTCCCAAACCCTGACTTGGGAGAGGGGGATAAGAGAAACTAACAGATCTATCAGGCTCATGTGTTTGGGGATGAGAGGCTTTGTCTTCTGGTCTTGAAATGGGAAGGTGGGGAATAGTGACACCTCCAGAAGTGAAGTCGCTCAGTCGTGTCCGACTCTTTGCGACCCCATGGACTGTAGCTTACCAGGCTCCTCCTTCCCTGGGATTTTCCAGGCAAGAGTACTGGAGTGGGCTGCCATTTCCTTCTCCAGGGGATCTTCCCGACCCAGGGATCGAACCCGGGTCTCCCACATTGTAGACAGACGCTTTCCCGTCTGAGCCCCCAGGGAAGTCCAAAACTCGTACTAAAAACTTGCCATTTTTCCTGCTTCTGTCATCTTAGGTGCTCAACATACTCTGTGAACAGCCACTGGTTTCTTCCTTCCTTCCTTTGGATCTCGGATACATTTTTTAAAAAATTAGCCAGTCGATTTACTGGTTAAAAATAGATTGTATGCTCAATAAACAGGTTATTTCTAACCCTACAATGACCATGTTAACCATGTATACACTCAAATCTTGCCTTAAACCTTTCCTGGAAGCAAACATGGAATGAATATACATAAGCAAATGAAAAGAATCAAAGCTGATCCTTCCTCAGAGGAGCTCTACAAAATCAAACATAATTGAAAAGTAAATGCAGAGTTAGTCATTCCTCATCTACATACACTGAGGTCATAAATGCTTTAAGAATAGTGGTTGAGAGCAGGAAAATGGACAGAAGCCCGCATTCTCGAGCTGTGCGATGATTATCTCCTGTTGTTGTTTTTTAGCCTCTTCGAACATCACAGGTTTCTAATAGACACAGAGACACATAGAGCAAGATAGAAACAGGCAAACTAGGACCCCGTGAATGGAGTCCTCCTCTCCGAGCAGGTTGTGTGCCAGCTCAGTAAAAAGAGGATGCATGTTTCCAAACCAGCCTCAGGGAGCTTTTCAGAAGGCAGAGACCTCGGGGGTCAGCTGCCCTCCCCTTTGTGTGGAGACCAGCCGGTGGCTCCCCTCAAGAGGCATAAAATACTGGAATCAGGGGACACGTCCTGGGTCCAGCGTGGTCGCCCTGAGAGTCCCAGAGACCACGGGCTGGCGGATCTGTTGTCCACAAGGCCAGGGCAGAAAACAGGGGCTGCGCCTCTGTGCTTCTGGGTAGAGAGGAGTGTGTAGAACACACCCATTCCCGCGTCACACACACGTGTACACACACACACCACATTCACACAAAACTTCTCTGTCCATTTCTTCCTCACCCATGAAACTTCTAGAACATGCAAGGCCACTGTTTCTGCAGAGAAAACGCCTCTTTCTTCCCTCCAGTAGAAGGAATCAGAACAGCCCTACAGGCAGCCGCAGCCCAAAGCCAACCTGCCCTCCAGCTACCCTGCACAGGTGGTCTGTTTCTATTTTTCCAGGGGAGGGAAGCACCCTGCCTCTGTTTCCTGACACGTCACCCTGGTGTTGCCAGCTCCCCGGGGGAGTGGGCATCGGAAAGCAGTCCTGCTCTGGGACATTGCCCTCAAGTAGCTGCCGTGAACACATGCTCAGTCGCATCGACTCTTGGCGACCCCATGGACTGTAGCCCACCAGCCTCCTCCGTCCATGGGGATTCCCAGGCAAGAATACTGAGGTGGGTTGCCATTGTCTTCTCGGGGGATCTTCCCAACCCAGAGATTGAACCTGCGTCTCCTGCATTGGCGGAGGGATTCATTACCGCTGAGCCACCTGGGAAGCCCTTCAACTAGCTAACCGGCTGCCCAAACAGCAGCAACCCAGGCCTGCCGAGGAAAGAAAGGCAGTTGAGGCTGAAGAGTGGGCGCCTGGAGCCCTTCATCCATGGCGCAAGTCCCAACTTGACCACTCGCCCACTAGCTGGTTGCTTTTAGGCAGGCTGCTAACCCTCTCTGTGCTCTGATTTCATCATCTAAGAACAAGACCAGGACTTCATGCCATGGGCTTTTGAAGAAGTCAGGGGTCACTTGCAGATCCTCAGTTTGTTTCTTCCCTCTCATTTCCATCAGAACAAGAAGGCTGCCTCCCTGAGCTCTGGTTGCCGAGCTTAGAAGTACTTTCTGAAGGGAAGCCTAGGGCCTTTTGGGAAAACTTAGGTCCCTCTGTAGGATTCCTGGTCCCCGTCTGGACAAGGTGCTTGGGTACCAACCTGTAAGCAGCTGTCCTGTTACCATGACAACCAAAAGGCAGGCACTGGAGGATGCTGAATAGGCTGACTATTCTCAAAGGCTCTGGGTGCTCTGCCTGAAGATCTGTTTTTAGATGGTGAGCTTTTGTCTTTTTAATTTCTTTAAAAAAAATGTTTTCCACTTTTTCTCACTCTAACAAACAGGAGGCCTTTCTCTTATAATTGAAACTGGGAAGTGATGGTCTAAGTCTTTGAATCTGCCCCTCTGCTGGAGGCGCCGTGGGCTCCATCAGGCGGATGCTGGGAGCCACCTGGGCTGTGTGTCCTCCCAAGTTCTCTTTTGGGGGCTGAGCTGGAAAATGGGAGGGAGGAAGCCTGAAAAAGCTCAGAAAGCTTCTCTTTCCAGGATCTGTGCCCAGGAGTAACTCATGTTCCAGGAGAAATTAAAGCAACTACACATTTCCTGGGCTGAATTCAAACACAAAAGTGTTAAAAAGCTTATCCCTGGGTCTATACAGACAGGATGGGGTGGGGGTTAGGGGGAATGCCTTTGCACACACTCTGGTCAAGAAGGGCACTTGATTTATTTGCAAGAAAGTGGGTCTAGAAGCGTCCTGAGTGTGGAGGGAAAAGCTATGATGCTTTGCAAAGGGAGAGGGACTCGAAGGACTCAGGGACCCTTGTCACCTGGGGAGGCAGGTGGGAGACAGTGTTGGTAAGGTCATTCTCATCCCTCAATGATGAATGCCCCTGAGTTCTGCTGACAGAGTATGAAACCAAGACACAGAGGGTCAAGTGACTAGGGCAGACACCTAAGTGATACCCCAACCCACTCAACCCCTCCTTCTTGCTAAGAGATGCCCATTTTGTTGGAGGGATATATTTCCAGACTCCTTGCAGATGTTAAGGAACCATGTCACATGGTTCTGATCTATGAGATATAACAGTAGTGTCTGGATGGGGCTTCTGGGAAAGCTCCAGAAAATTTTCTAGCCAGCTCATTCCCCTTCTTCCAACTGGAATCCAGATGAAAAATCTGGAGATAGAGCAAGCATCTTGGGCCATGAGGTAATCATAAGGGAAAGAAAAGAGAGCCACAGAACCTTGTTTCTGACATCCCTGAAGTGAGGAAATGATGCCAGCAGCTGCCCACCTCTTATCAGGATGAAGGATGAGCAATATCCCCTGATTTAAGTCCAAGTTGGTAGAAGAGGAGGTTCTGACATTTGTGGCTGACTCTAGAGATTCTGCCTCAAGACTGAAGCCCACCATCATCTTCCCAGAATATCTAACATTTCAAGTAGGGATGGGATGTTCCAGGGTTAATTTCTCTTTTTACCAGGGGCTGCTGGGAGGTGGCAGGTGACTCACCAAAGGTCACAAGCTCTTAACACCAGAGCTCCAGCTCCATCTTGCTCAGCACTGGGCAGGGAAACTCTGTCACCCTGTGGGTGCAGAGATCTACCTCCACCTCCTGAACGAATTCTCTGAATTCACTGGGTAAGGAGGAGCTCCCAGGACCTCAGTTTTCTCATCTGTAAAATGGTCAAAAAGTTGGACCAAGACAGTCTATACAAACACTGGCAATTTAGCATTTCCTACTCCATCTCTTTTTCCAAAAAGTCTTGTGTGAAAATTCAGCCCATTACCTGCCTTCTGGGGTTAGTTTGTCTCCCCTAGGGGCTAGACTAAAGGAAAGTGACTGGGGACACTCTAATTTTAAAATTAAAAAGGAAGCCAGAATTGAGAGTTTTCTAAGGGGACTAGGATCGGGTACAAGGATGTCAAACGGGTTTTTCTCACATGACAAATGTGAGTGAGTGGCAGCAGCTGCCCGGACTGGTTTTGAGAAGGACTGTGAAGTCCTTTGAGGTCTTTGGGGAGGAAAAGGGCAGCAGCTGCCCGGACTGGTTTTGAGAAGGACTGTGAAGTCCTTTGAGGTCTTTGGGGAGGAAAAGGGCCTGGTGGTCGATTATTGATGTCTGCCGTGGAGGCAGCCATGGGGGTAGATACCCATGTATTTCATGCTGAACCTGCGCCCACCACTCACAGCCTCATCCCCTCTCCTCTGTTGCGGACCCAGACGGGTGACAATCCTATTGGAGTGAGAGGAACAGGCGGAGCCCCGACTCCAGTAGCTGAGTTCCCACGAGAGAAGGAATTAGGGTGCAGTTCTGACTGGGCCAGGGATGCGAGAGACTTGCCAGAGGTCACTGTGCTGCCCCTAGTGGGACACACAGGTAACAGACCCTCAGGGAAGCCACAGATTCAGGGAGCAGGCAGGGAACCCACCCACCCTGCCCAGACAAGGCCACCCTGGAGGCAGGGAGCCCCGCATCAGGGGATGGAGAGACAGCTCAGGAGGGTAGCGGCAGCTTTGATCAGGCTCCCCTGTGTTTCTGTCTTCCTTCCCCTCCCCTTCCCTCCCCTTCTTCTTCATCTTCCTCGTCTCTCTCTACCCCTATCTCTCCATCATTCTCTTCTCTCTCTTTCTCCCTTCCTCTCTCCCTGTCTCTGTCTCTTACACACATTGCACGTGTGCACGCACACACACAGACACACACCACTGGGCTGGGCAGTGAACTTGACATGTCTTACCACCTCTCACCCTCCAGGGGACAGACGAAAATAAACGCACAAAGGTCCCACCGCGACACCCTCCTCAAAAGGCACGTGAAAGCTCTTCGAGGTTGGTCCTCAGGAAGCTAGAACATCATAAAACTCATAATTATCTGCACCTACTTTTAAGCAAAAGAGATGATACCTGAGAAGCACCAGTACACAATGGTTATGTCATATCACAACTGTCTTTATATGAAAGTAATGAAAATATCAATTCTCTTTTTAAAAGAAAAAAGTTATTCAAACAAGCTCTATGGTATCAAAGTTTAAAAAATATATGTACATTTCCTCCCGCCAGCCCACACATTACAGATTCTCCCTCCCTGACACGTAGGACACGTGACCCAACTGAATTCATGTCTCTCGAGCTTGTTTGAAGTTACAGATTTGGTGGGGTGCGATAGCGAGCCGGGCACCACCCAGAGGCAACAGCAACCGGGATCGGCTCTGGCTTTAGCTGCCGCCGCTGTGTGGCTCTGGGTAAGTTACTTCCCCTCTCTGTAACTCCGCCTGCGTGGAGATGTTCAAAGGCCCCACCACAGTGCTGACCTTCTCAGGCTGGACCGACTCAACCCAGTGGGCAGCTGGGCTCGGCTGGCTGGGCCCAAGGTCTTGGTTCACACAGCCCCAGATTTTCCAGGAAAGCCGCCACTTGTGGAGAATGGCCTTGTGGCTTGGTCTCGGAATATCTGGAGGAAAACTCGCTTTCTATGTCAGCCTAGAGGTCTCCTCTGTGCGACCCTGCTTTCCTGCCCCATGAGTGTCCAGCTCTCCCCAGTTACAGGGAGCCTGGGTCGCTGAGCCGAGAGCCCTGAGCAGGCTAGGCCTGCGAGGCCCAGAGGGCAGTGTGGGGGAGGGGGGCGCAGTGCAGGGGCCTGGACTCTCCGGGGTCTTCAGCTTCCCCTCTGTTTAAAGGCCTTTCTGGGTCTGTGACACTGATTTCAAAGGCCTGAGGAATCCCCTCTTGGTCTCCGATGCGTAGCTGAACAGACAAAATCAATCGGTAAAGAGTGGGCACTAGCATGTTTTAAAAAGGAAACTTTAGTGTTGATTTGGGGAAAATAGGATCCAGTGATGAAACACTTAGGAACTGTTCCAGAACTCCCGGGGGAGGAAAGGATGTATTGGGTTGGCCCAAAAGTTCATTCGGGTTTTTCCATAAGATGTGACAGACAACCCAAATGAAATTTTTGGCCAAATCAATATTTCCAGTCTCAAGGCCCAGGTGGTTCATGGGCCCAACTGCCAAGCCCTCGCAGAGAGGGTCTGGTTTGGGGCATCTGGACCCTGGGTCCCTTGTGGGCACCTGTGTGGGACATTCGTGGCCCAAAGGACCCAGCTCTCTCCAAAGTCCTTTCCGGGAGGAGGATAGAGCCCTCCAGACTGGCTGAGCTCTGCGGATGACCCCTCCTCTGTGTCTTGGACTCGTGATCTCTGGTCCCTGGTGGATCAGATGCTTCCCTTTGTCCCTACAGCCGGAGCCGAAGAGGATGAAACACTCAGCCTCGGCGCGACGGAGGTAACACATCCTTCCGGCACTGTCAGGCACCTGGGCGCTACAGACAGCGTACTTATCCTCCCATGTGGGAATCTCAACAACAGGCTCCTTCTCCTTCATTTATTCCCAAGCAGAGCAGAGAACATGGGCAGCATGACCTAACCATTCCCTGAAGACTCAGACCATGGACCTTCCTCACTGTCTGGGCTATGCATGCTCCCCGAGGTCCCCCTTCTGCTGTGCTTTTCTTAGCTCTGGGTGCACTCTTTGGAATTCTTTCTTCCATTTTCCCTCTGTCACTTGCCATTTTTCACTGCTTCTTCTGGGCCAGCCCAGAATCAGCCCTTTTTCTGCTTCTCACCCACAGCATCTGGTCTGAAGTCACTCTGAAGTCTAGATGAGCACGGCTGTTCTGACTGTGCCGAGACCAAGAGTCACTGGGCTCTGAGCGAGGGCCTACGCTGTTCTTCTGTGTCGACGGCTCAGAGTCCTCTTCACGACATCTGGACATGGGGCTTGGCTTCTGTATAGGAGACGGCCATACAAGCGACACGTTTTTGTTCCTGCTTTCCAGGGCTGACTGCAGACCAAGGCCAAAATGCTACAATATCCCACCAGACAAAAACACTGTGGAAATTTTCCCAATGACAAATAGAGGTCATATGTGAAATGATACATACCGGGCATTTACATACAGAGCATATTAAAAAAATGGCTATGCATTATCCCCTAAGTCACACGTAGTACACATTTAGTATAAATAGACTGAGACAACACTGTATAAAAAAGTAATTTTGTTCTGAGAATATCGATATAGCATTTACATGGATGCAGCCCAGCGGGCTCTGGCCTGCCTCTGTTTCCAGGTCCCCCAGCCTCCTCCTCCAGAGGAGGCTGGGGCATCTGGAAGTTTGGAGAAGAGCATCCCCTGAGTGGCCCCGGTGGGGGAAAGGGGGCTAGGTGGGCGGAGGGCCGTTGTAGCGGAGCATGAGCGTGAGGGAGCGGGCAAAGTTGTTGGCCAGGAAGCAGCTGCGGTTCTCTTCCCCGACTGGAAGCAGGAAGAGCAGCAGCAGGAAGAGCAGGAGCAGCAGCTGCAGGGGGAGCGCCACGCAGCACACCTTCCGGCAGAGAGAGCCGAGCCCTCGCCACCGTGCGGCCTGCAAAACCAGAGTGGAAGACATGAGTGGGTTCAGGGCTGGGGGCTCGGGGCTGGGGGCTCGGGGAGGGGAAGGCCCCCAGGCGACATGAGGAGCCTCACTGGCTCCAGACTGACTCTCCAGCTGTACCTGGCCTCAGTTTTCCCATCTGTGAAGTGGGGCTAATGTCCATTCTCCCAGAAACAAAGATCTCTAGTTTTCTCAAACCACTCAAGGCAAGAGAGGAAGAGGATAAAAGAGTTACAGTCTTTGTCTGTTGTCACATTGATCGTTGCCTGGTTTATAAGAATCCTGGGTGTGAATCTGAAGAAGGTCATTCAACCTCACTAAACTTCTGATTTCTCCTCTATAAATAGGAAGAATAATGGGACCTACCTGACAGAGTTGTAGTGAGGATTCAATGAAGCCGAGCCGGGCACACAGCAGGGACTCAAAGCTGCTGCCATTATTATTACGCACCATTACTATAGCCACCATCTTTGCTGTATGTGTTTGGCCAATGAGGTGATGCAGGGTTATGACTAAAGACCTCCACACCAGAAATCCTCCCAGACAAGACCATACGGCAGCCCTGCAGGGCCCTGGTTGGCCTCGGATAGCCAGTGTCCCTCTGAGCTCACCATATGCCCCATGCAGAGGCCCCGTCTTCCTAGGAAAAATGGGCTGCTGGTGAAAGGAGGCTGTCCCCTCATCTGTTACCCAAGACACACTCAAGGGGGCAAAAGTCAGCTCTTAACAGAAAAGTTTGAAAAAATAACAATAAAAAAACACAAAAATTACTGCCACTATCTAAGTCACGGTCGCCACCATCACCACCATAATCATCACCATGACCACCGCCAGCACCGTCGCTGCCACCAGGCTCATCACCGGGTTCTCCATCACCACTTTCTTCATCTTCTCTTCCTCTCCCTCTTTCTTCTTCCTTTCCTCCCTCTCCTGTTCCTCATCGCCATCCTCATCATCAACACCTTCACATGTCCAAATATCCAACGGGCTTCTTTGCACAAATATCCATGAAAGCAGCCAAAGGATATTACCCAAATTCTCGAGGGACCGGCTGAGTTGCAGCTTCACGGGCATGCAGGGCCAACAGCTGGCCACTCAGTAAAGTGGAGGCCCCACCGTCAAGGAACAGCATGGTGCAGGGCAGGGCCCAGCTCTTAGGAACCTGGCCATCTATGCTCCAGTGCAGACTGTCCCACAACAGCTATGTGCCTTTGGGCAAGTCAGTAACTTCTCTGGGCCTCAGCTTCCTTCTCTGCAAAATGAGGATAAAACACCTACCTCTATTTTCCAGGTTTTGGCGAGACGCAAAGTATAATTATACACCAATTAAAAAGTATATATGATCTTATGACTAGTACTGTTATTGTAGAATATATCTACTAGCTTCGTGAGGAACCAGAGTCATTTTCCAGGGTACCAAGTCTAGTGGTGATGAGGATGGTACTGATGATGGTCAGGAGGATGAGGATGAGGATGTTGATAGTGGTGGAGGTGATGACAGTGACGGTGAGGTACGTGTGCTGACATATCAGTGATGGTGATGATGCGGATGAGAACGATGATGATGATAGTGAGGTGATTCTGGTGAGGATGATGGCAGTGATGACGGTGGTGGTGGTGGTGGTGGTGGTGGGCATGATGGTAATAGGAAATACGCAGGTGTTCCTGGGATGTTCTGACCTGAGCACTTCTGTCTCTCTCCCTCATGCCTGAATGACCTCACCCACTCTCCTGTCCCAGCTATCTCCTCCAGGTTGATCACACTTGACCCTATGCCTCCAGCTTCGGGTGTTCTCACTCACCAAAGATCCCAGGCACTGATTTTGTAAAAAACAGACTTCCTATAACCCACACAATGGAGAAGCACTCCTGGCTGGGTTTATCTCAGCAGTGACTTCAGGAGTGTGTCTGTAGTAAGCCATTTAAATAGCTGAATGATGTCCACAGAGGAGACAGACTTTCCCATAGCTGCCAGGTGGGGTCAGACCTGGCTGCCAAGTGCTCTTGACCCTCCCCCCGATGGGTCTCACCTACTGATGCCTCAGTCTATGAGTGCTCTAACTTGACTGCTTGACATTTCATGCTGACTTTGCCCGACTGCAAATCTCTGACCCACCCAAGAGAGCGAAAGAGGGTGAGACATAGGTACACCCTAACCTAGGTTCACACTACAATTGAAAACCTGTAATTAATAGTCTTCCCAGTAGAGGTGGACTTCCCAGATGGCGCTAGTGGTAAAGAACCCACCTGCCAATGCGGGAGATGCAAGAGACAAGGGTTCAATCCCTCGGTCGGGAAGAATCCCTGGAGAAGGAAATGGAAACCCTCTCCAGTATTCTTGCCTGGAGAATCCCATGGACAGAGAGGAGCCTGGCGGGCTACAGCCCATGGGGTCACAAAGAGTCAGACACAACTGAAGTGACTTAGCAGTCAGTGGAGATCTGTGTCTAAGGGTCCTATTTCTGTCTGCCTCGCCATGCTCAGAGATGCTACTTTGCTTATGTAAGTGAGGAGTTGCGCCTTGGCCACATCCTCTGGGGCAAATGTCTTTGAAGGTCCAAAGTTCTCTTGCATTTACAAGTGTTGACAAGGAGTGGTCTTTCTCAAGGACTCCTGCTGCCCGCCAGCTGTCTACTCACTTAGACCTCACATCTTCACTTTGAGGGACCTGGATTCTAAAATCCCCTTTAAAACAGAAGGCACATGTTAATAGTATCATCACATGCTTAGAAAACACGTATGTGCGTGCACACACACACACAAATAGGCATGAACTCCTGTCTAAGAAGCCAACAAAGAAATTGACAATCTCAGCTCTTCTCAGATCTGGCAGATTCTCAGTGCCTGAGTTTCCCCATAGAAAGTGCTACATGTATTCTGTGCAGTTACAATTATCCACAGAGAGAAGGGGCCGAAACTTCCCTGGAGATCCAGTGGTTAGAATCTACCTTCTAACACAGCAGGATGTGGTTCAATCGCTGGGCAGGGAACTAGGATCTCACCACAACCAAGCCCATGTGCTGCAACGGCTGAGCCTGTGTGCTCTGGAGCCTGCGTGCCACAACTAGAGAGAAGCCCACGTGCTCCAACAAAGGATCCTGCAGGCTGCAACTAAGACCCGACGCAGCCAAAGATAAATAAAGGAAATCAACCCTGAATATTCATTGGAAAGACTGGTGCTGAAGCTGAAATACTTTGGCCACCGGATGCGATGAGCCAACTCATTGGAAAAGACCCTGGTGCTGGGAAAGATTGAAGATGGGGGGAGAAAGATTGAAGACAGAGCCTGAGATGGTTGGATGACATCACTGATTCAATGGATGTGAGTTTGAGCAAACTCCAGGAGATGGTGAAGGACAGGGAAGCCTGACATGCTGCAATCCAGGAGGTCACAAAGAGATGGACGCGACTGAGCAGCTGAACCACAACAAACAAAGAGAGAAGGGGCTTTCTCAGGACATTCCCCACCGCTTAGGGGGTGGAAGTAGAGGGTCAATAGCATGTGGAGGTCGGAAGGGAACAGGTCATATTACAGAGGGCGATTAAATACTTGAGTCCTTTAATCTCTCCCATGAACCTGAAGCTCTGGAGTTCTGAGGAATCCTGGCAGGCAGAATTTATCACAGTAAGGGTGATTGAATCTTCTGCCATTGATGAAAAAGGATGTGGGGAAAAGAAATGATGTGGAGTCCTGGGTTCTAACCCTGGCCCTGTCACTTCCTCGCTGTGTGACCTCAGACAAGTCACTCAGCCTCTCTGAGCCTCAGAGCCTTCTACTGAGACAAAGGGAGCCTGACATCTGACTACCAGAATCACAAGGATAAGTGAGGCAGCACAGGCTACATTCACAGTTAGTGCTCGGCAAATACTCATTCCTTTCTTCCTCCAGCTGATGGGACCCGGGGCAGACGGGTGGCTGCTACAGCCCCCTAAGCTTCCCCTGCACCCAGGTTGCAAGGACCAGATACCATCAGCCTCCTCGGCCCCACCAGAGAGAAAAACACTGCTCTCCCTAAAGACCCGCCTTGGCCCCTTAAAGGCCCTCGCATCCTCTGACCACAGGGCCTTTGCAAAGCTTATGCTTCGCGATGGACACCCATTTCCTTTCTTTCTCCAGTGCATCTAGTTCACTCATACTGTTTATTCTAATCTCAATTTGTGAGTCGCTTCTTCAGAGGGAGCTTCCCTGCCTCTAAACCGAAAGAAGCCCCTTTACATATTCTCATGGGCCAACACTTTTCCTTTGGGTTACTGACTTCACAGTCTGTGTTCCCCTTCACTCCTTGGAGCAGGGTCTACACTAGTTTGATTCGCTGCTGTATCCGCAGTAATGTTCGGTAAACATCTGCTCAGTTAATGAAATAAAAGGCTCTTTCCCTTCCTGGGCGTCTGACTGTCTGCTTCTGCCTTGGTGCCATGATGTGATCAGGCACACACTCTCTGACCTGTCTGTGAACTGTCCGCACCATCCTGATGGCTCCCCCAGAACGTTTGGACTCCACACGTTAATGAACAACACCAAGCATGCTCCGGCCCCACATTCAGCTCACCTCCACGCGGGAGGGTTTCCTGAGCTGCTGCCCAGGTCTGGAGGTACCCTGTGCCCATTTCTCAGAGGAAGAAACTGAGTCCACGGAAATAAGCAGCCCAAGGTCACAGGGACAGGCTCAAACCATCAGCATGGCTCCTTCTACCACCCTACATGGCACTTCTCATAAGAAACAGCAGCAAGGACTTCCCTGGTGGTCCAGTGGTTAGGCGCCTACCTGCCAATGCAGGGAACACAGGTTTGCTCCCTGATCCAGGAAGCACCAACGTGCTGCGGGGCAGCTAAGCCCATGCCCCATGACTGCTGAGCCCACGCTCTACAGCCTGTGCTCTGCAGCAAGAGAAGCCCCTGCCGTGAGAAGGCCCTGCCCCACAAGGAACAGGAGCCCCCGCCTGCCGCAGCTAGAGAAAACCCACGCGAAGCAATACAGATTCAGCAAGACAGAAATGCATGAATGAACAAATTCTTAAAATAGCAGCAACAGTGAGGCCCCCTGGGCCTCTGCTGAAGCTGGTTTCACCCTGACCTGGGGCCCCAAGGGTGAAAGTCACGCAGCATCACCACTGGGCTTTCAGGGTCTTTCCCGGGAGCTGCTTGGGCCTCATTCTCCAGCTCAAAGATGCCTCCAGACCAGTGCCAAGAGCTCAAGGTGACGGGCAGGGGCCAGCTTTTCTCTGGAGCCAATTCAAGACCGGCCCCACCAGTAGCCATCACTAAGTCTCACTTAGCAGTGAGCTCAGTCCCTCAAGGTCCCTCTCACTGATGCAGAGCCACAGCTGGCTGGCTTCCCCGCTCTGGGTTTCCTCTAGAACCCAGAAGGGGCATCTCCTTGATGCTCCAGGGAGTCTGAGGGCATCACAGATCCCAGGCTGGGCTCCGCCCACACACTTTGAATATGTTCGTCACTATGTTCTCCGTGCAGAGAGCTCCCACCCAGGGACAGAATGGTGGTGGCTGGGTGGGGCTGAGTTAACATTGTTTCCTCGCCGAGGCAGCTCTGCATGTGATGGTCAGGCCACAGAACTGTGTTATTCCAGCCCCCTGGCTTGGTTTTGGGGAGTCCCGGGAAGTGCAGTGACGTAGAATCTGCTTGCCAGTGCAGGAGATGCAGATTTGGGTGGGTCAGGACAATCCCCTGGAGGTGGAAACAGCAACCCACTCTAGTGTTCCTGCCTAGGAAAATGTCATGGACGTCGACAAAGGAGCTTGGCAGGCTACAGTCCATGGGGTTGCAAAGGGTCAGACATGACTGAGCAACTGAGTTTGCCCGCATGAATTGGTTTTTCACCAGATGGCGGTGAGACCATCTGAGCTGGCCTTTTGGAGGCAGTTTGGTTAATCGATGAGAAGAACCTCTGGGTGAAACAACTGGAGTGAGGGGTGCTCTTGTCATTACTCAAGGGAAAATGGAGCCCCACTCAGCAGGAGATATATGGACACAAGGCCCTCTTCCCTGCCTTTCCTTCCCTCATCTTTCCTCATCTGACATCCATGCACCATCCAGGCTCTCCTGAGTCTGAACAGGACTAAGGTCAGTGACGGTCCAGGGTGATCCAGAGGCATCCAGCTTGGAAGACTGTGTGGTCAGGATGCTTTGCTCATATGGAGACTGGGGTTTGGCTGGATGCAGGGAACACAGTGAGGTCAGCTTCAGACACGCTGAGTCTGAGCAGTCTCTCAAGTTGGTGCCCTTCGGGTCTGGGCCTTGGGACTGAAGCTGGAAGGAGGGACCTGGACAAGAAATGGATCAGAGAGTGTGAGAGGCCTAGAGTCGGGGACCAAAGCTGGCAGGAAGGAACCGCCAGGGAAAGAGTGAGTCATGGGAGGATGCGACCGTGTAAGAAAGAGGTGTTGTGTTTCCAGGGTCGCTGAGCAGTTAGGACTCATCAATTACAAAAGAAATTACAAGAGAGCAGCTTCACAGGTGAGAAATCCCTGCAGCTACCACCTTAGTCACGTGATCCAAGTCAGCATCTGCAGTCCTGAGGTGGGTGTATTGAATCGCACTCTCCCAATAAGATGCACTAAGAATACAGCAACTTCTAGAACATTCTTTCCAGAAACCCACAACAAGGAAACACCCCAGAAACCCAAAACCTGAGGGACATTCTATAAAATATCTGGCCTGTACTCAAGAAGGTCAAGGTCAAAAAAAACCCAAGGACTGGTCCCAGGGGAGGAAACTAAAGAAGTGTGATGACTGAATGTAATGTGTGATCCTAGACTGGATCCTGGACTGAGGGGAAAAGGCTATAAAAGACTGTGAATGGTACATCCCCACAGAGGGATGTTATTCACTGGTAAAAGGAAATGAAATATTAGGCGCAAAAAGACATGGAGGAAACTCAAGTGCATATTGCTGAATGAAAGAAGTAACAAGATCAGTGGTTGCTAGGGGCTTTGGGGGGAGGGCAGAGGGGTAAAGAGGAAGTGCTGGGGAGGAGGGTAAGGCGGTGACACTCATCTGCAATGTCGCTGCGCACTTGTCAAAACCCATAGGATGCACAACCCAAAAAGTGCACCCTAATGTCAACTAGGAATCCAGTTAATAATGATGATTTTTTCTTTAATTTTTTAATTTATTTGGCTGCACCAGATCTCAGTTGCACCATGGGGAACCTAGTCACTGACCAGGGACCAAACCTCTGCACTTGGAGTGCAGAGTCTTAGCCACTGGACCACAAGGGAAGTCCCAATAATGCTGATTTTCAAAACATCATAACAGGGACTTCCCTAGTGGTCCAGTGGCTAAGAAACCACCTTCCAGTGCAGGGGATTTGAGTTCAATCCCTGGTCAGGAAACTTAAGATCCCACAGGCCATGGGGCAGCTAATAAGCCTGTGTACCCCAACTACTGAGCTGAGCACTTCACCTGTGCACTGAGACTGACACCCAGAAGAGACATGAATAAATTGTTGCTGTTCAGCCACTACGTTGTGTCCAACTCTTTGTGACCCCAGGGACTGCAGCCCGCCAGGCTTCCCTGTCCTTCACTGTCTCCCAGAGCTTGCTCAAACTCATATCCGTTGAGTCGCTGATGCCATCCAACCATCTCATCCTCTGTCATCCCCTTCTCCTTCCGCCCACCTTCAGTCTTTCCAGGCATCAGGGTCTTTTCTAATGAGTCAGCTCTTTGCATCAGGTGGCCAAAGTATTGGAGCTTCAGCTTCAGCGTCAGTCCTTCCAATGAATATTCAGGGTTGATTTCCTTTAGGATGGACTGGTTTGATCTCCTTGCTGTCCAAGGGCTCTCAAGAGTCTTCTCCAGCATAAATAAATATATTTTTTTAAAAACAACGACACTGCAGCTATTGTGAGAGAAAGTTATTGCCTAAAAAGGAAAGCCCTGGTGCTCGCTTTCCTAGATGCGGTGTTACAATAGTCCACCTGCTCGACCAGGCTCACTGTGAGGAGCACTAGGATCTTATATACCACTAAGTCAAGGCTCTGGTTTCTCCTGTGGTCACGTATGGATGGGAGAGTTGGACTGTGAAGAAAGCTGAGCACCGAAGAATTGATGCGTTTGAACTGTGGTGTTGGAGAACACTCTTGAGAGTCCCTTGGACTGCAAGGAGATCCAACCAGTCCATCCTAAAGGAGATCAGCCCTGGGATTTCTTTGGAAGGAATGATGCTAAAGCTGAAACCCCAGTACTTTGGCCACCTCATGTGAAGAGTTGACTCACTGGAAAAGACCCTGATGCTGGGAGGGATTGGGGGCGGGAGGAGAAGGGGATGACAGAGGATGAGATGGTTGGATGGCATCACGGACTTGATGGATGTGACTTTGAATGAACTCCGGGAGTTGGTGATGGACAGGGAGGCCTGTCGTGCTGCGATTCATGGGGTTGCAAAGAGTCGGACACGACTGAGCGACTGAACTGACTGAACTGAACTGAAGGAAGAAAAAACCCAACAGTGAAGATGGAGCATCTGATTGGAGACCCCACATAAGGCGGGAGCACCACAGGGCTGCACCTTCAGGGCCAGGGAAACCGAGGGCTAATCTCCCCCACATTGAAATGGGAAACAAGGAAATCCTAGGTCTTATCCTGGCACCCGGAGAGGGCGAGAAACAAAACTCTGCCCTGAGAACTTGAACCGGAGGCCAGAGCTCCCAGAACTGGGTCGTCTAAATTGGCACAGTCGGTGTGGTCCAAAGGAAAGCAAAATAAAACACAACCGTGAGACGTCCCTGGTGGTCCAGTGGTTAAGACTCCCCGCTGCCACTGCAGGGGCGGGGGTTCCATCTCTGGTTGGGGAACTGAGATTCCACACGCTGCATGGCGCAGCCAAAAAAAACCTCCATAATCCAACCCTCAAGAAGAGATTTTAATTTAAAGAAACCTTAGGTGAAGAGTGTTCTGGGTGGCAGAGGAAAGCAAATTCCAGTCCTCACTGGACCACAATAGGAAGGCTTCCCTGGTGGCTCAGATGGTAAAGGACCCACATGTAATGCAGAAGGCCCAGTTTGATCCCTAGGTCAGGAAGGTCCCCTGACCCACTCCAGTATTCTTGCCTGGAGAATCCCATGGACAGAGGAGCCTGGCAGGCTACAGTCCATGGGGTCACAAAGAGTCGGACACGACTAAGTAACTAACAACGGCAACTCCAAAGATGTGAAAATGTGAAAAACTATGAGTCTTAAAATCTGTGAAATATGGGCCAGAGAATAAAATGTTGCTCTCCACTCTCTCCCCATCTGGACCCACCTCCCAGAATCCACAGCATGGATGCATAACGGCATCTGCTCTCCACGCCTGCACACCGGCCTGTGACCCCGCCTAGCTCACCCCGGTAAATGCAAACACTGGCGAATCCACTCCTCAACTCCAAGGCTGACTCAGGTAGAACCGCTCCCCTGCACCAAGGCAGGAATTCAGTTGACTCACAGCTCAATCACAACTCAAAAAGCAATTGACCTTTCATGTGTCTGAAAGCTGCAGGCAGACATATCCGGTGGCACGAAGCTGGCAAGTGTGTAGGCAGCTGCAAGTTTAATAAATCTTAATTATTCTGTTTATATAAACAAGCAGCCACTGACATAGCTGGAGCTTTCAATGGCTTGGGGCATAGAGAGAAAAAAAAAGTGTGGAGGGCTGACGGCTCATAAATAATTAGCTTTGGAGCAGGGTTTTTTTTTTCCCCTTCCCTTTGGACTAAAAATAATATTTGAAATGTTTTTAAGTTGGCAAGATTACAAGCCCAGAAGACAGTGTCTAGTTTCTACCTGTCAGACCTGCATGCGTCTGTGCACACCTGCACATGTGTACATGCCTTCATACACGCGTATGCACACCCCACCCAGCAAACAACATGAGAACCGTACCAAGGGGAGGATTCCGCCCCCACCCCCATGTATCTCCACTCCCAGAAGTGGCATTAGCCATCTTCCATCTGAAAGAGAGGCAGGACGCTGTCTGCTACCATCCAGGTCCTCATTTACAAGGCAATTCAGAAACTTCTGGTTTGTAAGAATCCCAGTTCTGAGGACCCACATTTCATTCACTGAAGACCATAGTTAAGAGCCTTGCAAAGGGGAACACACACTAGTGGTGGATCCCAGATGCAATCTGACAGCATAAAGCAACGGTTCTCCAAGTCCGATCCCCAGGGGAGCAGCAGCAGCATCACCTGGGACCTTGCTGGAAACGCAGATCCTCGGGGCACCCCAGACCTTATGCATCAGAAACTCTGGGGGTGGAACCCAGAAATCTGTGCTTACACAAGCTGTGATAGAAAGGGGCCCAGATGGTCTGAATATTGGCCTCTGTGGTTGCTTGCTTCTTCACAGGGAGCTGAGACCCAAGAGCTCAAAAGCCGGCCAGCACCAAACTCAAAACTTTCACACATCCGTTTGATTTTAAATGTAGCTGAATAAGCAGATTTGGGGGCCATTTAGAGCCTGCCTGCTTTGCATATCCCACGAAACGGAGTCCAACATCTGCCAGCTATAGATAAGATCAACTCTGCATCTGCGGCTTCCCTGGTGATAAAAGAATCCAGTGATAAAAGAATCCGCCTGCCAACACAGGATACACAGTTTTGATTCCTGATCGGAGAAGATCCCATGTGCCGCTGGGCAACTAAGCCCATCACCACAGCTACTGAGCCTGTGCTCCAGAGCCCACGAGCCACAGCTACTGAAGCCAGTGTGGCCTAGAGCCTGTGCTTTGCAACAGGGAAAACCCCTGCAATGAGAGGCCTGCACACAGCAACCAGAGAGTGGTCTGCTCAGAAATGAAGACCTAGCACAGCCAAAAATACATGAATATAATTATTAAAAAAAAAACACACACACCTGTAGCTGTCAAGACCGCAAGCCACTGCTGTACCTGGACATTCCCTGGTCGGAAACGTGCTGTTGTGCTGAGCAACACCAGCTGCGGGGAGGGCCTTTCTCCCGTTCCCCTCTCCACCGCGCCCATCCCGCGCATGCACAGCCTACCCTGGCAGGCCTTTGCTCCGGTAACCTATCCCAGGTACTTGCATCAGTCCTTGGTCAAAGTCAGAGCTCAGTAAACATCTGTGAAGTGAATCAGTGACTGAGGAGTCAGCCAATGAACACGGAGCTGTGAACACTCCATGTGAACCCGGTGACAGACTGCCAGGGACGGGAGCCTGCCCTGGGGGGCTGGTGTCAGCCAGCCAAGCAAGCCCCCACTCACAAACACCAGGGGACCCAGAAACAACTCCCCCTGAACTCTGGCCTGGGAGCTACTTAGACGGGGCCTCCCACCAGTGGGGCTTAAAGCGCAGGAGCTGGAGGCAGCCCTGGGCCCTCAGGTGCCATCAGGAGTCAGAGGCTGGGCTGTGTGGTGACTCAGCCTTCCTGATGCACGCCTCTACTTCACGAGAAGCCCTCTGCTCTTCTAAATTAGGGGAAACTAATTTAGGGTTTCAGGCTCTCCTCTCAAGAAAGAACAACAGTTCACATGATCTTCAAAATTCGTTCATGAAGTCAATAGAGTCAGCACTGATAGTTCCATTTTACAGATGGGGGAAGAAAAGTCTCCAGAGTCAAAGCAACTTGCCCAAGGCCACAAAACTGGGGGACGCCAGGCCCAGAGCACAGCATTGGTCTGGTGACTGCCCCGTCCAGTCCTGGGGACACACACTATACTGCAGATGGAGACACGAACGCCAGCTGGAGACCAAGACGCCTGGGTGGGCAGAGCCCCTGGGAACACAGACTCCATGGCCCGAGAGACCTCGAGGCCCTGGGGCTCTCGGGAGCAGAGCACACTGGAGGCTTACATCATCATGAGCCAGTGCTCAGCAGGACAACAAGCTCGCTCTCAGAGGACCTCGCTGGTAGTCCAGGGGATAAGAATCGGTAACAACGCAGGGGCCATGGGTTCCATTCCTCGTCCGTGCTGCAGAGCAACTAAGCCCACGCACCCCAACTACGGAGCCTACGCGCTGTGACTCCTGAAGCCCAGGTGCCTAGAGTCCATCCGGAACAAGAGACGCCACTGCAATGAGCAGCCCCCGCACCGCAACTCGAGAGCAGCCCCCGCCTGCTCAACTAGACAAAGCCCGCACACAGCAACCGAGACCCCGTGCGTCCAAAACCACTCAAATAGTTTCAAACCGGAACTCCTCCAAAGCAAGCCTGCTTTCAGAAACGGTGGCACCAGGGACGCCAGTGTACACTGGACCGTTCCACATGGGGAGAGCCGCCAGGGCCAGGGGTGCCTTCTCCAAGGCACCGTGCGGAAGGGCAAGGGTGGGCTTAGAGTCTGAGGCAGAGGCCGCTCGGGAGCCGTGCGCCTCCGGCGAACACGTCAGTCACTGCAGTCTTGTCATTCCTGGCTTCATCCGTGCCTAGCGTGGTGGTAATGATGCCTGCTGGATGTCTGGGGGACGGTGACGTGAAACGCCCTAGGCACGATCTGGTACAGTTCCTGGCACAGAGTGGATGGTCAACGCGTAGCATTTATGGTAACAACCATTATTCCTCATTATTCCTGTAAGTATGGCTCTCTTTACTGCCACGGCTCTGGCCGGCACGCCCTTGGGGAGAGGCTCTGAGCACTTCTCAGAGGCTGACCGTGGAGACACCAGCTGGTCGAACATGACTGGCACAGCCCCCTTTCTCTTTCAGCCCCCATGAATCCCAGACGCTCGTCCACTACTCAGGTGGCCGCGAGGTCCAATGCCCTGGAGCGGCCCGGGTCTCCGTGGACCGGCCCGATTTACGCCTGTTGTCACAGCATAATCACTAACCGTGTCCTTGCTCATATCCCTGTGTCCTGTCTCAGCTGAGTACACGCTGTGCATCCTGCAGAACAAGGACCCCCGGGACCACCACAGGGCAGCCCAGAACTGAGTCCCCAGGAGCATTTCTCATGGAACCTTCCAGAAAGCCCAGGGGTCCTGCCCCAGCATCCCAGGCCCACCAACCCTCCAGACGCCCTGCCCTCTACCCATGTGGAGCAGACGGCAGACACTGTACCTTTCGGAATCCAGTCGGCTCCCCTGGAGGACTCTGCGTCTGTTATTTTAGGGAAGGAGAGGGAAAGGGGAAAGGAAAAAAAAAAAAAAAGAAGTTAAGTGAGTGAAACTTAAATCCCAGCAGAGCCTGTAATGGAATATTCATTTTGTCAGGGGAGTGTTTCTTTAAGACTTCTGGTCCTCTGGACAGGCTGAACCAGCAGGTGATTCAATTTAATGAGCTTTTTAACACACTTGGGGCCCAGGTGGGATCCTGTCTGGGAAGGCCTGGGCCAAGGCCACGGGCGCACGGACCTGGCTGGGGCTGGGCTGACACCTAGTGGCCGACGACGTGGCTGCTTTCAGGGCCGGCAGAGCTGGAGCCCCAAAGCTTGGAGTCTGGGGTCTGCGAGCCTAAAGGGCCTCGGTGGCCATCCCAATCACCCTTTCCTCGGACTAACCTCCATGCCTCAGTTTCCCTATCAGTTCTCAGGGGATAATAACAGTACCTCCTTTATAGGGCTGTAATGAGGATATCATAGCTCAGTTGGTAAATCATCTGCCTGCAATGCAGGAGACCTGGGTTCGGTTCCTGAGTTGGGAAGATCCCTTAGAGAAGGAAATGGCAAGCCACTCCAATATTCTTGCCTGGAGAATCCCATGGACAGAGGAGCCTGACAGGCTACAGTCCATGGGATCGCAAGAGTTGGACATGACTTGGCGACTAAACCACCATTACTAGAGAAGGAAATGGTAACCCACTCCAGTGTTCTTGCCAGGAGAATCCCAGGGACAGGGGAGCCTGGTGGGCTGCTGTCTGTGGGGTTGCACAGAGTCAGACAGGACTGAAGTGACTTAGCAGCAGCAGCAGCAGCAGCAAAGGCTATTACTAGTCAAGCTGTTATTGTTTTGTGTGAGACGGTGGACCCCTAGGGGGCTTCCCAGGTGGCACTAGTGGTAAAGAACCCACCTGCCAATGCAGGAGACATAAGAGACGTGGGTTCAATCCCTGGGTGGGGAAGACCCTCTGGAGGTGGGCACGGCAACCCACTCCAGTATCCTTGCCTGGAGAATCCCGTGGACAGAGAAGCCTGGAGGGCTACAGTCCACGGGGTCGCAAAGAGCTGGACACTAGTGAAGCGACAGCATGCAGGGGGTGCCCCAGGGGGAGGTGCTTCCTCAATGCCACAAGCAGGTTAGTGGAGGAGGTGGCCTAGATCCCAGGGGTCCTAGCCCCCACGCCAGTGTCCCTGGGTCATGCCTCCATCAAGGTGTGTTTGATGCTGGCTCTGTCCCTGGCTGTCTGGGTGAACTCGAGTGAGTTTTAACTCCTCACGTTCTCATCCCTCTTCTGGAAATTGGAGATGCAATTACTCTGACGGATGGCTGCTGTGAGCAGTGAACTGGGACGGTGCACATAGAGGTTTCAGGTTGGCAGAGCAAAGCTGTCCTTCTTGGAACTCAGCCTCGCTGGGTGGCAGAATGGCCAAATGACACACTGCACATCAAGTGCCTAGGACCCACGAGTCTGCATCGCCTCTCCCTGAGTGATCCTCTCGGTCCGGTCTGTTGAGGTACAGGGTGGAGTGGCCCTGAGTGATCCCCTTGGTCCAGTCTGTCGAGGTATGGGTGGAGCGGCTGCAGATGGAGCCATGCCCACCCTGCCCCCCACCCTCCGGGGCCTGGGGCCTGTGCAGCCTTGGCGCCTACCAGCAGGTGGCTGGAGTCCTTGAGCTTGGACTTGTAGAGCATCCACCGGTAGCGCAGATCCTCTAGCTCGTCCGAAGACCCGCTGGCTGGCCTGAGACGAAGGAGGTTTTTGAAGAGATGCTGACCTTCTGGTATTCGAGCCTCCAGCTCCTAGAGGGAAAAGACAGGGTCATGTGCACCTTCCAAATGGCTGGGGAGGCCCCACCTGGTTGGTAAGGAGGAGAAAATCAAATTCCATTTGCTGGGCAACTGGAACACGTAAAGAGAGAATCTCATTGTGCAAATAAATGGAAGCCAAGGCCAGGAGCTGCTCTCCGCAGCGCTGCAGGATGGACCGCTGCCTGAAAGAGGAGCTGCCGTGCTCACCTCCACGGTCACTTCTAGCTCTGGCATTCTATCATAAATACGACACAGATTTACACTATGTATAACTAGGGAAAGTGAAAGTCGCTCAGTCACTTTGACTCCATGGACTGTAGCCCACCCAGCTCCTCTGTCCATGGGATTCTCCAGGCCAGAATACTGGAGTGGGTAGCTGCTCCCTTCTCCAGGGGATCTTCTCAACCCAGGAATCGAACCCAATCTGCCGCACTGTAGGCAGATTCTTTACCCACTGAGCCACCAGGGAAGCCCTCTGGCCTTCTAGAACCAAGTTCTCCAGAGTGCTTGACATAAGAGTTATCATCATTATAGAAGCTACCACTCTTCATCGGCAGAGGAATAGACAAGACGTGGTTCATACGTACAATGTGATATGACTCAGTCATTAAAAATTATGGAATAATGTCATTTCTAGCAACATGGATGGACATAGAGACTGCATACTGAGTGAAGTCGGTCAGACAGAGAAGGAGAAATATACGACTTCTCTTATTGTGGAATCTAAAAAAAGAAATGAATCAAAAGAATTTACAAAACAGAAAGAGAGACTCACAGACTTGAACAAACTTGTTGCTAGGAGGAAGGATGAGGGGAAGGGATAATTAGGGAATTTGGGATGGGCATGCATGCACTGCTATATTTAAAATGGATAATCAACAAGGACACATTGTAGAGCACATGGAACTCTGCTCGGTGTTATGTGGCAGCCTGGATGGGAGGGGGGTTTCAGGGAGAATGGATACGAGTGTATGTAGGGCTGAGTCTCTTCCTGTTCACCTGAAACTATCATAATATTGTTAATCAGCTACAATATAAAATTAAAATTAAAATTGTTTTTTTAATAAAAAGCTACCATTGTTGAATATGTCTTTCTAGTGGCATTTTTACTCCTGGCAGAGTGAGGTTGGGACTGGGCAGATTTTTCTATCAGAATACAGTACTGTGTTCCCCCAGGAAGGCATCTTTTATCCTCAGGACTCCTGGGAGGGAGTGCCATGTGAGGATACGATCTGGGTCCTAAGTCAAAGAGCTTGAGTTTAAATTCTGGCTTGGCATCCAGAATCTGTCCCATCCCACCAGCTGCATGATACAGGCACACAGCTTAGGTTCTCAGAGCCCTCGAGAGTGGGGACTCCACAAAGAAGTGTAACCCAGGAAACTGCAAGTCATCTCTGATATGCCTGGGGCTGGGTGGTGGTGGCAGAGGATGAGCGGAGTAGCTGAATATGAGGTAGGAGGCAGACAGGGTGGGCTAGGTAGCTGGGACCAAAGCTCTCACTGAGGACAAAACATTAAAAACATTCTTAAGGCATCAGTGGACAGGGAGGCCTGGCGTGCAGCAGTCCATGGGGTCGCAAAGAGTCGGACACGACTGAGCAACTGAACTGAACTGAATGGAACTGAAGGCATCAAAGAGTTAACAACAACAGCAAAAAGAGTCAGGCAAGACATGTGAAAGGTAAGATGCAGAGAAGTGAGCCCAGTGTTCAGACCTCCCCTTGCACTTAGGATATTTGCTAATCTGGAAAAAATAGTTGTGAAACAGATCTATGCTTCTGGCAGTCTTGCAGGATTCAGGAGACAGAGGTCAAAGTCTGCGGCCTACAGAAGTGGAGACTCTGAGAAACTGCTGTCTTTAGCAGAGGCCCCTAAAGGTGAATAGGAAGTAAACCCACACCTTATTTGGATTTGCAGGCCAGTGCCAAGTCATCTCAGGAGTCCAGGGAGCTTCCAGTTTTGAAATTAGATTCAGTGTTTCTAGATTGATAAAAGCCCACACTGGCCCGGCTGTTGCAAACAAAATCCTCTTTGAAGGAAAGATTATTTTTAATCTCAAATTATTCTCGCACCTATTTGTCAAACACAATATCCAGCACACAATCGAAGCAGTCACACAGAGATATAAGACTCCAAGAAGAGGCGGAAACTGGGACTTCCCTGGAGGTCCAGTGGTTAAGAACGTGCCTGCCAGTGCAGGGGAAGTGGGCTCTGTCTCTGGTCCAGGAAGATCCCACATGCCTTGGACCAACTGAGCTGTAGGACACAAGCACTGAGCCTGAGCTCCAGGGCCCATGTGACTCATCTACTGAACCCACACGCTGCACCTGCTGAGGGCCATGTGCTTAGAGCCTTGTTCCGCAACAAGAGAAACCACCCCAGTGAGAAGCCCTCACACCACAGCGAAGAGTAGCCTCTACTCACTGTAACCAGAGAAAGCCCGTGCACAGCCACAAAGACCCAGTGCAGCCAAATATAAATAAAATTAATGAATCAATGAGGAAGAGGCAATACACAACAGAAACAGCCTTGACTTGAGATACTGAGATTAGTAGACACACTCGCTAAGCCAACTATCTTTACTGTGTTGAAAGAACTGACAAACTAAGAATTTTCAGCAAGGACCCAAAAGTTGTGAAAAGTGGCAAAGCAGATTTTGAAAAGCACCAAGGAGAATTTCTAGGAATGATAAATGAAATATTAAAGCTAAGAACTTAGTAAACATGTGAAATAGCAAATGAGATACAACTAAAGAGAGAATTAGTAAAGTGGAAGATGAGTTAGAAAAAAGTATTCAGAAAGTAACATAAAAAAGCAAAAGGATGGAAGAGTACACGAGACAGTGAAATACACAATGAGAAGAAAGAGCATATGTTTTAAAGGCATCTCAGAAGGTGAGGAAACAGGGAACAAGGCAGAGGCCACAGTTTGAGAGATAACATTGGAGAATTTTCCAGAAAGATTCTAGGCCACAGATTCAAGAATCCAGATGACTTTCAAGCAAGAAAAATAAAAATAAAACCAAACTGTAAGGTATTAGGGTAAATTTCAGAAAAAATTACGAAAAAGAGATAGCTTGGGGCCTGACTGAGAAAAGCTGTGGCTGATAAACTCTGGAAATTGAACTCTATCCTGAAAAGTTTTCATTACTGGGACAAAGTCATCTTTAGGATTCTGAAGGGTCACTCTGGCTTCAGAATGAGTCATTACTGAGATGGGAACCCAGGAAGAAGGAGGGAGGCCAGCTTGGAGGCTACTGTCAAGGTCAAGGTCAAAAATGATAAATGTCTAATGAAGACAGTGGTAGTGAGGGGAAAAAGAAACAATATCCAAGAGGTGGAATCAAGAAGGACTTGGTGAATAAGTCGATGTGTGAGTGGAGGAGAGAGATCTGTGGTAGAAGGATGTCTTTCCACCCCCTTGCCATATCCATGCCCTTTGCAATATGGTCTTGCAATACCTCCCATCAAGAAGTGAAACCTGCTTTCTCTCCCCTTGAATCTGAGCTGGCACTGTGACTTTCTTCGTCCAACAGAAGGCAGGAGAAGTGATGTGCCAGTTCCTAGCCTTGGCCTGAAAAGGCCTGCATGTTCCCACTCGCTCTCTCAGCCCTGCCCCTGCTCTGGAAGTCCAGGCTATCCCACAGGAGGATAAGAGATGTGCGGTCCATCCCCGCTCATCTAGAATAGCCCGCCAACCTCCAGAAGCACAGCCACCCTGCTGGCTGTAAATCAGGGAGCCCAGCCAAGATCAGAAGCATGCCCAGCGGACCTCAGAGGAAACTGCCAGTCTTCAGAATCCTGAGTTAAACAAAGAGCTGTTCTTTTAAGCTACAAACTGTCGGAATGGCTTGTTACATAGCAAGAGTTAACTGATTAGAAGAGTCGTGATTCGTGGTGATACTTTCCAAGCTGGGCAATACAGCAGGAGGCTTGAATGAATGGATGGACGGTTTTCCCATAATACCGGAAGCAAAAAAAAAAAAGTTTAAAACTATTATTTAGGACTTCCCTGGTGGTAGAGTGGATAAGAAACCACCTGCCAATGCAGGGGACACAGGTTCGATCCCCGGTCTGGGAAGATTCCACACGGTGCGGAGCAACTAAGCCCATGAGCTGCAAGTACTGAGCTCGAGTGCTGCCACTATTGAAGCCCGCACACCCAGAGCCCACGCTCCACAAGAGAAACCGCCGCAATGAGAGGCCTGTGCACGGCAACTAGAGAGCAGCCCTCACTCGCTGCAAATGGAGAAGGCCCACGCATGGCCATAAAGAAATAAATGTATCTTAAAAAAAACCCACAACATTTATACATAAGCCATCAGAGAAGGCAATGGCACCCCACTCCAGTGTTCTTGTCTGGAGAATCCCAGGGACGGCGGAGCCTGGTGGGCTGCTGTCTATGGGGTCACACAGAGTCGGACACGACTGAAGCGACTTAGCAGCAGCAGCAGCATACATAAGGCATAATAGCTCAGAAGCTAGGTATGTGCTCATTTTTTTTTTTTTTTGAGAACTCTCATCTTTGAGGGGCACTCACATCTTTGGGGGGCAAATCTTCTGAAAAAATGAGCTGTTCCTTGGGCACAAACCTGTAGCTTTGTTGCTCTGGTCCTCAAGTCCTCGGTGGTGGGAGTTTTCATGGCGATGATCCTAACCAGCTTGGAATTTTCCTCCTGCAACCAGTCCTCAAAGTTCCTCAGGGACTGGGGATAATCCTCATGGTTGCCTCCTTCCTCCCTGAGCAGACCTGCCTGCAGGAAGGCACAGTATGTTCAAAGCCTCAGAGTTTCTGCAAACAGCCCACTGGCCATGTGCCCTGGGAATTCCATCCAAGCAGAGGGTGGGGGATGAGGATGCCCAGAGGGAGATAAGAAGCACCTGGGGGGCGAGGGGATGAGGAAAGCATCTCTACTCAGTGTAGACATGATTAGGGACCAAGAACATTTCTCACTGCCACCTCTTTGGTCTCCTGAAGGCTACCAGCATCATTCCTTATCAGGATGTCTACAACCTTCTGCCACTTTTGTCCCTCTTCAAGTTAGGTGGCCAGAGTGATCTAAGATGCAAGTCCAGGGACCTCCCTGGTGGTCCAGTGGTTAAGAATCCGCCTGTCGATTCAGGGGACCTAGGTTCGATCACTAGTCTGGGAACTCAGATCCCATATGCCGCAGGGCAACTGAACCGTGAGCCACACCTACTAGAGCCTCTGCTCTGGAGCCCGCAAGCTACAGCTACCGAATCCCACATGCCCTGGAGCCTGTGCTCTGCAAGAGAAGCTGCCTCTTGCAGCGAAGAGTTGCCCCGGCTTGCCACAAGTAGAGAAAGCCGTGCGGGGCAATGAAGAGCCCGTGCACTGCAACAAAGACCAGTGAAGCCAACGATTAAAAAGTAAACAAAAATAAAAATAATAAATAAATAAAATGCAGGTCCACTCAGCCACGCCGTCACTTACAAGCTCAGAAGCTAGGTATGTGCTCATTTTTTTTTTTTTTTGAGAACTCTCATCTTTGAGGGGCACTCACATCTTTGGGGGGCAAATCTTCTGAAAAAATGAGCTGTTCCTTGGGCACAAACCTGTAGCTTTGTTGCTCTGGTCCTCAAGTCCTCGGTGGTGGGAGTTTTCATGGCGATGATCCTAACCAGCTTGGAATTTTCCTCCTGCAACCAGTCCTCAAAGTTCCTCAGGGACTGGGGATAATCCTCATGGTTGCCTCCTTCCTCCCTGAGCAGACCTGCCTGCAGGAAGGCACAGTATGTTCAAAGCCTCAGAGTTTCTGCAAACAGCCCACTGGCCATGTGCCCTGGGAATTCCATCCAAGCAGAGGGTGGGGGATGAGGATGCCCAGAGGGAGATAAGAAGCACCTGGGGGGCGAGGGGATGAGGAAAGCATCTCTACTCAGTGTAGACATGATTAGGGACCAAGAACATTTCTCACTGCCACCTCTTTGGTCTCCTGAAGGCTACCAGCATCATTCCTTATCAGGATGTCTACAACCTTCTGCCACTTTTGTCCCTCTTCAAGTTAGGTGGCCAGAGTGATCTAAGATGCAAGTCCAGGGACCTCCCTGGTGGTCCAGTGGTTAAGAATCCGCCTGTCGATTCAGGGGACCTAGGTTCGATCACTAGTCTGGGAACTCAGATCCCATATGCCGCAGGGCAACTGAACCGTGAGCCACACCTACTAGAGCCTCTGCTCTGGAGCCCGCAAGCTACAGCTACCGAATCCCACATGCCCTGGAGCCTGTGCTCTGCAAGAGAAGCTGCCTCTTGCAGCGAAGAGTTGCCCCGGCTTGCCACAAGTAGAGAAAGCCGTGCGGGGCAATGAAGAGCCCGTGCACTGCAACAAAGACCAGTGAAGCCAACGATTAAAAAGTAAACAAAAATAAAAATAATAAATAAATAAAATGCAGGTCCATCAGCCACGCCGTCACTTACACAGCTGAGTGGCTTCCCACACTCGATGCGGCCGGAGAGCCTCAGATTCTGGCCCTGCCTGGCTCTGCGGCTCATGAGACCTGTCCCATCATCTGAGCCGGGGCCCACAGACATCTAGCACACGGCGCTGGTGCTGTCTCCCTCAGGTCCTTGCAGGCACAGTCTCCTCTGCATGGAGCACACTCCGTTCCGCCTCTCGACTCCCACTCAGCTGTGAGGAGCCCTGGACATCTCATTTTCATCTCTCCAGGGAGGGCTTTGCTACCCCCGAGTCCTGCACTCCGCAGCAGACTGCCGTGGCCTCTGGGTCTTCTGCCTCCATGAACCACGTGTTCTGTAAACCCTTATTCTATTGCTTTGCGAGTCCCGCTTCCCTGCTTCTCAAAATGCGCTCCAAGGCCTAGCAGGCTTAGCATCACCTGGGAGCTTGTAGAAATGCAGGGTGAGGGGTCCCAGTCCAGAGCTACTGAATCAGAATCTGCATTTTGGTACAATCCGGATGCACACCACAATCTGAAAAGCTCTGTGCCGGATGCTACGTTCTCTGAGGGTTGAAAGTATCTCTGTTTTATTTAGAGCTGTGTCCCAGCTCCAAGCACAGTTCTCAGAACACAGAAAGACTCAGTAAGAGCTTTCTGGATGGGGAAATGAAAGAAGGAATGGAAGAATGAATGAATGAGTGTGCTGTCTTTGAAGAACAAGGAATGAATTTCTTCTCATTGTGGTTCTGTTTTTTCAAAGCCTATCAAGGAGAGGAATGGATGATATGATATAGTGAGATTAGGTCTTTTTATAAAATGTAGTTTGTGTGTGTTGTATGTTAGCTGTTCAGTTGTGTCCAATTCTTTGCAACCCCACGGACTAGAGCCCACCAGGCTCCTCTAGTTCATGGGATTCTCCGGGCAAGAATATTAGAGCAGGTTACCATTCCCTTCTCTAGGAGTCTTTCCAACCTAGGGATCAAACTTGGGTCTTCTGCACTGCAGGCAGATTGTTTACCATTGAGCCACCAGGGCACCAGAAATACCTATCCTGTGTGCTTTTAGCTTGCAGTCTAGTGCTGCTAGGAAGCTTCACACGGACACTCTCTTCCCTGCAAGGGAAGCAGTCGGATTTTCTGAGGGTGAGGGCCTGCCTGCCCTAGAGATGCCTAGGACCTTCCTCAGTGCAGACCCTGGGTCTGGGGTCTTAGAGTCCCTCTGCCCAGTGGCCCAGGGCACCCTTGTGTCACCACTGGGCATGCTCACCCGAGACAGGACAGGGCCCAGTCCTGAGCTGAGCGTGTGGCCCCAGGCGGGGAGGGGGTTTACTGGTGACACCTTCCCACCATCACCTGACTCGGATCTGGGCCCTCCCCAGAAGCCCATGAGATGGACTTACCTGATGGCGACGCCGGGAAGTAAGGTCCGTGGGGAGGATGAGAAACCCAGTCTTTGGGATGTTGTTGGTGAAAAGCATTTTCTTCCCTGAATCCACTTCTGTCGTCCTCTGCAGCTGCCGGTTTCTGATGAGGCTGAGAAGTCAAATCCGCCCCGTCAACGTGATGATGAGATGGGGACTTCCCAGATCACAGGAGAAGTAACAGAACCGGGGAGGGAGGTGACCTCTGGTCCTCACAAGCCCATGCCTGTCCTTCAGGTCAGAAGCTGAAGCTCCCCAGGGCACCTGCATTTCCAGTTCCCTGCTTAAGACTCACGTTACCGTCATCAAGGGGCATATATCTACCGATGCAGGTGAGGCCCCAGCCAGCAGGGGCTGAAGGCTAAGCTGGGACGCTTCCCTGCTCTTATTGCCTCTACTTAGAATTGCCTGGGGATGCCCAGAGGCACCTGGCACCACGCCTGGCACACAGCAAAACCCCAGCCATCTGTTCTAGGAACACAGCTGAGCTCTCCCTGCTGGGAAGGAGGGTTATCTGAGACCAGGAGGCCCTCTCACCTCAGCAGGCTCTCCTCCAGCTGCCTCAAGGCCCTCCATGACTCGGTCAGCTCCTCCAGCTCCCCCTGGACCACAGCAGCTCCCTCAGAGAAGACGCCTCCATCACCAGCCGGCCGAGGGCCTCCACCACGGGCAGCTGGGCTTCCTTCTCCGGGAATTCAGCCAGCAGCCTCTAAAGGACATACAAACACACACACACACACACACACACACACACACACACACACACAGAGTCAAGTCTTGGGATGGTGGGGTGTCTGCTCCCTGATATGAGAGCACTGTTTACCACCCTCCGCCCCCAAACCTGCCTTTGGGATGCAGGGGAGAGAATAAGCATCTCTGTGGGGAGATTCATCTTACCTCAACCTCAGCCTCCCGGGACTGGGCATCCCATGGGCCCGTGTCCCCACAAAGGGCCTCCAGCTTCTGTGTGATCACAGAGATCCACTGCCGTAGCTTCAGCAGCTTGTGGTTGAAGGTGCAATGTTCCCGCAGGCTCTGCTGGCGTCCTTCCAGGAGGTCCTGTGGAACAGCCCCGGGGGAACCAGGCTGAAACCCTCAGCTACCCCATTCTGCAGGACCCTCAGCCCTGCCGGAGCCCCGGAGTGAGATGGCCCCCAGGGCTCCCCACCCAAGGAGGAACACGAGAGGTTGACCTTCTCTTCTGCACAGTGCAAGGAACTGACTCTGGAAAGACCAAGTCTGGCTTAAGGTTCCTCTAAGCCTGCTCTGCTTTTATGGGAAGTACCAAGTCTGAGTGAGGGTGTGGGTGATGGGTGCTCTCTTCCACCACCAGTGTGGTGTGTGAACTGGTACAACCACTTGGGAAGACTATAAGTCGGTGCCTACTAAAGCTGAACACAGGCATCTGTGTGGCATAACCATTCACCCCGCGTGTAACACAATAGGTGCGAACTTCACTTTGTGGCTGAATAGAGTGGGTATATTCTGATCACCATCTAGAAGCACTTACTTTATTGAAAAGCATTATTTTATTTTTTCATTGACATATAGTTGAATAGGAAATCAACCCTAACTATTCACTGGGAGGACTGATGCTGAAGCCGAAGCTCCAGTACTTTGGCCACTTGATGTGAAGAGCTGACTCACTGGAAAAAACCCTGATGCTGGAAAAGATTGAGGGCAGGAGAAGGGGACAACAGAGGATGAGATGGTTGGAAGGCAGTACTGACTTAACAGACATGAGTTTGAGCAAACTCCAGGAGATAGTGGAAGATAGGGTAGCCTGGCATGCTGCAGTCCATGGGGTCGCAAAGTCGAATACAACTGAGTAACTGAGTGACTGAACAGCAACAATAATTGGTTTACAATGTTTCAGGTGTATAGCAATGTGATTTCATTAAATTTCTATCAATATAAATATGTATACACCTATATAGATGTCTGTATATATAAATTTTCTTTTTCAGAGTCTTTTTCCATTATAGGTTCTTATTAACATATTATTTTCTTATCATTTGTTTGCTTTTATTTCTCTTTTTGATGACAGAAAAAGCATTATATTAAATTTGTAAATCATGTGGGTAACTTGTACTATCTATGAATTTCAGGATTGCAAAGACGATACCAGAAATTCTTTCTGAAAATAGAGCACACAGGGTCCAGCAGGGTGAGAAATCCTGCTTTAAACTAAACACTTTGCTGAGCTGCGGATGCCTGACAGCTGGCTTTGCACACCTGGGGCTCTTGTTACAGATGCAGACCCAAGACTTCACCTGAATCAGTGTCGTCGGGGTAGGGCTAGGACAGACATTTCAGCTTGTCCCACTACCCACACCACCCTGCGGTCTCATCATTAAAGGGACGGATATCAGTCCAGCACAGACATAAGAAGGATCCAGGTGGCCACCAGAGGGCACCACAGACAGAGCTCCGGCCACCAGCCAACTTGCAACCTGGCATGAACGCAGCAAACAGGAAGGAGGGGCGGGGGGGGGGCTCCTGCGTGGGTGTGGCCTGGTCTGGTCTCCTGGCATGTGCAGAACTGTATGTTTCACTTGTTGCTGACTTGTCCATCTACCCATTGGCACTTAAACGCCAGGAAGGCAGAGGGCTCGCTGTCCTGCTCACAGCGCCTCCATCCTCAGGACCCAGCATCCTGCCTAGCATACAGGAGGTGTCAATCATGAACGAATGAGGAAGGGAAGAAAGAAAGGGAGAAAGACAAAGAAGGGTTGGAAGGAATGATAGAAAAAAACAGGGAGAAAGTCCTCAGGAGGGTTGGACAGATTGCAGGGACCTGGCCTCTGTTGACACAGACCCTCTGCTGGCCCCTTACCTCCAGAGACCTCTGCAGGGCCTGGTGGGCGGAGGAAAGCTGGTCCATTTTGTGCTGGTGGTTAGGGTTCCCCTGGAAGAGGGGCCTCATGGCCTCCACCTGAGACCCCAGGTCCATCCCCTCCTCCTGCAGCCCCTGCAGGAGAGGAAGGAATGAGTGGAGCATCCTTTCTCCTTCTTCTCGTGGACGCTGATCAGGGTGAGGACCCTGAATGCAAAAGACTGGGAGGGTTCAGGGGTGGCGGGAGTCCCCAGCTCCATTGGCCACATCATACGGCCGTCTGATGGGCCCACTCTTAGGACTGGTGAGAATTTTTTAAATGAGATGAAAATATTCTGCAACACCATGAAAATAAACTGCTAAAGACCAGAAGGCGTCCCTGGGGAACAGACTCATGTCTGGACTCCTACTTGATGACCACCTCATCTTATGGAGAATCAGATCTTAGCTTTAAAGCCCCCAAATGCATCATTTTTAATACCTTCCAAAGAACACTCCCAGTTTGGTAAGAGCTGTGCCTGGGTTTTAAAAAGATAGCTGTTGTTTCACGTGCATTTTAAAAACCAGCAAGCTCCTCACCCAGCCAACAATGATTCATGATCAGCCTACCTACAGTCCATGTGTTTTAAAATATTTATTCTTAATCCTCAAATCACTTATTTAACTGAAGGCCCCTGGCCTCATTAGGAACACTTAGCAAAGCAACTTTAGAAGCAAATATTCATGTTAGACTTTAGGACCACAGAGTAAGCAAAAAACTTCTCATTTTGTGGGGCTCAACTATCAGCCATTTGGAGGTGCTAAAGGCCAGGAACCATCAGGCATACCAGCAGAAACTCAGCTGAGATGAAAGGTCAGATCTCGAGGCCAAGGGGGGATCGCAGTCTCTGGCTTGGGCTGACCACCGCTTGGCTGGCCACTATTACTGCAAGGGGGCTGCTTCTGGCACAGCTGAACATCTGAGTGGAGGTGACTTGGGCCAGACAGACCTCTTACCTGCAACCTCAGAAGCTGGGCCTGTTTCTCAGGAAGGTCCCGCCGAAGCCCATTCTCGGCTTGGACCCGGATTTGGAGGTCTGAGAGCTTTTTCTGCAGAGGCTCGAAAGTCACCCCGAAATCTTTGTGCTGAGCAAGTAAGCTCTGCGGAGACACAACAGGCAGCACACAGCTCAGCCTTCCGCTCGCTCTCCCTGTGGCACAAGCTGACACTCACAGACGGGCTGCTTTCTCTCCAGTCTTCTCCTGTCCGGCCCCTACTCACTCAGGAACCACCCCCTCCAGGAAGCCTTCCTGGAGTTCTTGAGGGGATCTGATGCGCCTCTCTGAGGATCACTGTGTCCTCACCTAACAATTGTTCTGCTTCCAGAATAGGTGCTGGCAAACTGCATCTCCTACCACAAACCCCAAGTCCCACCAGAAGCCAGTGCTTGTAAATAAGGTTGTACTGACATGCAATCATGCCGGTTCATTTACAGGCGACTTCTTGGTATACCAGCAGTTCAGAAGCTGCAACAGAGATCACAGGCCTTGCAGACCCTAAACTGTATGCTAAATGTCTGCTCTGCTGAATAAATCAGACCATGGGTATAGGGCTTTTCGCAGGTGTCAGTGTCCTAGAGATATCGCTTTGCCACTATCATCATTCTCAGATGCTTAGCAAATAATGTTACCTAAAAGGAGAAACTGTCCAATACTTTAGCTACCTGATGCAAAGAGCCAACTCACTGGAAAAGACCCTGATGCTAGGAAAGATTGAGGGCAGGAAGAGAAGGGAGTGACAGAGGATGAGATGGTTGGATGGCATCACTGACTCAATGGACATCAGTTTGAGTGAGCTCCAGGTGTTGGCAAAGGACAGGGAAGCCTGGTGTGCTGCAGTCTATGGGGTTGCAAAGAGTCAGACACGACTCAGCAACTGAACAACAACAGGAACAAAAATAGCTTCCAGCTCTCTGCTGCTTTAAAGTTTACACATGTTTTTCTCTGCATCTTCCCATCTAACTGCCTCCCAGCTCTATGCAGAAGACAATTTAATTTGATGACTATAGAATGGGATTTGGGGGCAGAGGCAGGAGGCAGACAAATGAGAAGGATCCCACCATAATCCTACCCGGATGATATAGATGAGGGTTCTGAGCTTGTGTGGAACAAAGGATATGCCCAGGGCCATGCAGTGGCGAGTGGCAGGGCTGAGGTCAAAATACAGGGCTGTGCCTGCAGGAAGGCTGAGCTGAGGGCCAAGACGGGGCTCACCTGCAGTTTGCTCTTCCTCTGCAGAAGGCGGTTGTGCAGCAAGTCTCTGTCCCTCACAGAAGTCGCCACCTGCTCCAGCAGGGCTGTGGCTCTCTCCTGGCCGAAGATGCTGCCCAGCAGGTCTTTCTTCAGCTGCAGCATCGTCAGCTGCTCCTTCAGGCGGGAGCTCTCCATCAGGGCCGCCTGGGGGACACAAGGCTTCCGTGAACAGGGGAGCAGGATGAAGCTGGGGCGGAACGCACCTGGTCTGGCTGCACCTGCCTGGGAGGCTAGGCCTCTGTGGGGTTGGATGAGGGAGAGGTGAATGCAAGGAGAAACAGGCAGGCGGGAAGGTGGCGGGAGGCCCTGAATGTCAGGGTCAGTCTGATTCCCTCCTCACCCCCCACATCCACCTTGTTACCAAATCCTGAGCAAGAAGGCTGCCTCCTATGAGTGTCAGAAATCTGTCTCCGCTCCATTGGCTCCCACTGACCAGGTGCACTCTCAGCCTTGCTCACTTGGACCCCTGCAGCTCCTGACCATCTGCTGCCTCTCAGTTGCCCCTCAGATCGACTCTGCACAGTGCAGCCAAACCCACTGAACCAATCTGATCCTCTACTCAAAGACTCTCCATCACCAACAACAGAGGGCCATCCCCAAGTTGGCGTGTGGGACATTTTGAATACCAGACCACCTCACCTGTCTCCTGAGAAACCTGAATGTGGGTCAAGAAGCAACAGTCAGAACCTTACATGGAACAAATGACTGGTTCAAAACTGGGAGAGGAGTATGTCAAAGCTGTAGATCGTCACCCTATTTAACTTATATGCAGAGTACATCATGCGAAATCCTGGGCTGGATGAATCACAAGCTAGAATCAAGATTTTCAGGAGAAATGTCAACCACCTCAGATATGCAGATGATACCGTTCTAATGGCAGAAAGTGAGGACAAACTAAAGAGCTTCTTGATGAGAGTGAAAACACTGACTTAAAACTCAATGTTCAAACCACTAAAATGGCACCTGGCCCCATCACTTCATGGCAAATAGAAGGGGAAAAAGTGGAAGCAGTGATAGATTTTCTCTTGGGCTTCAAAATCACTGTGGATGCTGACTGCAACCATGAACTTAAAAGACATCTGCTCCTTGGAAGAAAAGCTATTATAAACCCAGACAGCATATTAAAGAGCAGAGACTTCACTTTGCCAACAGAAGTCCATACAGTCAAAGCTATGGTTTTTCCAGGAGTCACGTATGGAGGTGAGAGCTGGACCATAAAGAAGGCTGAGCACCAAAGAATTGCTGCTGTCAAACTGTGGTGTTAGAGAAGACTCTTGAGAGTCCCTCAGACAGCAAGGAGATCAAACCAGTCAGTCCTAAAGGAAATCAACCCTGAGTATTCACTGGAAGAACTGACGCTGAAGTTGAAGCTCCAATACTTTAGCCACCTGATGTGAAGAGCTGACTCACTGGAAAAGACCCTGATGCTGGGAAAGACTGAAGGCAGGAGGAGAAGAGTGTGACAGAGGACGAGATGGTTGGACGGCACCACTGAGACAATAGACATAAGTTTGAGCAAACTCCAGGAGATGGTGAAGGACAGGGAAGGCTGGCGTGCTGAAGTCCATGGGGTCGCAAAGAGTCCGACACAATTCAGCAACTGAACAACCACGAAAGGGCCTAGGGGAGCATGATCAGAGGGAATTCAGGAAGGCCTCCCAGAGGAGGTGGCATTTCAGTGGGGTCGTGATGTGCAGGAGCTCATGGGGCAGAGAGAGGACCAATAGGGAACTCTGTAGCCTCGTGTAATGGGCAGCCAGCTCCCATGCAGATAGCCTGAACTCTGCACAGCCTAGGCCCCACCTCCTCCAGGAAGCCTGCCCTGGTCACATTCCCACCTGACACTCACTCTTCCTGCCCCAAAGCCCTTTGCCCGACTTCAGGGTCTTATTTTGTCTTGCTTCTCTCACCAAGGGCTCAGGAGTCTGGGAGGCCAGGGCTTTTGTCTTCAGCTGGCCAGAGTCCTTCCACTTGATATCTGATGATGTTACAGAGACAATGAGCTGGGCATGGGGCTGGGAGAGGAAGAAGTAAGACTGCAGCCCAGGTAGGTGACCTGCTGGTGACGTGTATAGTTGGTGATTAGTCACACAGAGGCCAAGCCTCTTGAGGTAGGGGGCCACCTTCATTCCCTTTTGGTCAGACTCAGACACAACATCACAAAGGTGAAGAATTCAGGCTGGGGAGTTGCAATCATGAGTTTGGATGGCACACTGACTGGGAGTAGAGAAGGAAATGGCCACCCACTCCAGTATTCTGGCCTCGGAAATCCCATGGGCAGAGAAGCCTGGTGGGCTACAGTCCCCTGGGATCCCAACAGTTGGACATGACTTAGTGACTAAACCACCACCACCACTACCATCACTGACAGGGAGAACCTGGGTAATTTCAAGTCTCAGTTTCCTCATCAGTAAATGACCAATAGGCACATCCCAGCTGGTGGGGCTGTCACGAGGCTTAAATGCCTAAAAAGCATTTAACACAGTGCAGGACCCTCACTGAACTCACAAGAAAAGATAGATCTTCTCAGCCATTATTATTTAACCAGCTGTTCTGGGTTGAATTGTGACCTTCAAAAGAGAAATGGTGGTGGGGGGAAAAGGTTTGGTCAAATCTCAACTCCACTACCTTAGAATGCAACCTTCTTTGGAGAGAGGGGCTTTACAGAGGCAATCAAGTTAAAATGAGGTCGTTGACTGGTGCCCTTACAGAAAGGGAAGACTTAGGCCCAGATGCATGCACAGAGGGAAGAGGTGGTGGAGATCTTTAGGGGGAGGATGGTCACATGACAACAGGCGGAGATCAGAGTGGTGGACCTACAAGGCAGTGAATGCCAGCAACCCACAGGGAATATCAGAAGCTAGAAGGGGCAAGGGAGGAGTCTCCCCTAGAACCACTGGAGACAGCAGGATCCTCCTGATACGTCAACTTCGGACTTCCAGCTTTCAGAACTTTAAGAGAGTGAAGTTCTGTTGTTTTCCTTTTTTTATAAAAGCACCACTTTCTGGTGCTTTGTTACAGCAGCCCTAGAGAGCTGACACACCAGCCACGCCCAGGTTCCGGCTGGAGCTCTGCTGACCCACAGGGCTTCCCTGGTGGCTCAGACGGAAAAGAATCTGCCTGCAAGGCAGGAGACCTGGGTTCCATCCCTGAATCAGGAAGACCCCCTAGAGAAGGGAATGGCTAACCACTCCAGTATTCTTGCCTGGAGAATTCCATGGACAGAGGGGCTGGGAGGGCTACAGTCCATGCGGTTGCAGAGAGTCAGACACGAAGGAGAAACTAACACTTTCAATCCACAAGCCGCTCTGAGGCTAGATGCAGAAGCTGAGTCGAGAAAAGAGAGGGCTGGGACTTCCCTAGCGGTTCAGTGCTTGAGACTCTGCACTCCCAATGCCGGGGGTATGGGCTCAATTCCTGGCTGGGGAACTAGGATCC
This sequence comes from Madoqua kirkii, assembly GCA_006408675.1. Classification (NCBI taxonomy): domain Eukaryota; kingdom Metazoa; phylum Chordata; class Mammalia; order Artiodactyla; family Bovidae; genus Madoqua; species Madoqua kirkii. The sequence goes on from SJYC01038229.1 coordinate 63,192, forward strand.
CACATGCCGCATGGTGTGGCCAAAAGAGAGAGGGCTGGCAGCATGAGCCCTGACCTGTGAAATCCCTTCTGGCCAGGCAGGCCAGTGGGATTGAGGCAAGACACACTCCCAACCAGCAAACAGACTCCAAAGGTGAGTACGCCAAAGTCCTGGCCCCACGTGTTCCAACCCACTGCTCAGTCCCGCCCTGGGAGTCCTGGGCCCCACTCTAGAGCAACAGGACCTCCCTCCTGCCTCAAAAAGGTCCCCGTTTGCTTTCTGCCCCAGTGGGAAAGACAGGAGGCAATATCCCAACACAGCAGGGAAAGTTGGACAGGCCTGGGTCAAAGCTAGCCCTGTCACTCAACAGTTGTGTTAACCTCAAGCAAGTGGCTCCTCAACAGTCAAATGATAAGAATCGTTCTGCTTGTTCCGCAAAGCTGTTTCCAGAAGCAAAGTGAAAACAGGGCTGAGGACGTTAGCCAAGACTATAACCTGCCGTTCTGGCCCCAGCTCTGCTTCCCCTGAGCAGCCAGACCTTGAACGTGCTCTCTCACTTGCCCCTGGCCCGGATCCCTCATCAGTAAAATGAGAATGGTAGCAACGGAAATAAGACTCAGTGAACATTCATATTCAACGTTCTTTCACTGTGACAAGGGAAACTGCAGACAACCTCAACAATCGAATTGTGGCTACTTCAAAAAATGAATAAAAGGGCATGCCCCCAAATGGAATAGTCTGCATCCATTTAAAGTGATGCATTGAGCCATGCTATTGAACCATTTTAAAGGATGCTGAGAAAAAGCTCAGAGGTGTCGACTGAAAATACGAGGACCTCCAGCCACATATCATGAGCCCAGCACACCGGTTAGGATGCACACAGGCAGTGCCGGCAGCCACCCCAGGACCATGACGGTGGATGCAGTTCAGAGCTGGAAAGAGCCTGGGTTCTGGAAGATGCCACTGAGCTGTCGAGCCAGCTCTGGAACCACCAGAAAGTCAGTTTTCTGCCACTTGTCCCATGCATCGCGATGGGTGCACATTAAAGGTGCTGGCTGACATCCTCAGACTTCCAGCAGAGGACTGTCTGCAGCAGGGTCGGGAAGAGAACTGGTGTGGGCGGATCACGGCAGAGTCCTGGGGCCACATCAAGCACAGGCTTCGCCTTCTCTCCAAGAACTGAGGGTGACTTTTGTCCTGATAATTACAAGTGTGCACTTGGGACTTGATAGACTGCCACAGTGAGCTCTACCCAGATACCCGGAGGACAGAGAGAGACGTCTTTCCCTGCGGGGACGGCTGAAATGCCACATTTGGCTGGTGGTCTCCCCCAGGGGCACCCACCATCCCTCCCGACAGAACCAGGCTTACCTCGATCTGCGGCAGGAAGGTGTGGATGGAGGGCGGGTCTGGCAGGCTGGCGGTGACATCCAGGAGTCTCTGGGCCAGCTCCCTCCACAGCTGCAGGTCCTGGGGGTGCCGCTGGAAACGCTGCCACAGCTCCATGGCCATGGCGTTGCTCAGCCTGCTGCTCTTGGCCTTCATTCTGTGAGCGCAGGAGAGGGGGCACCGAGAGCGGAGACAGTGGGTCAGTCCAGGGGCCAGGCCTCCCCCCGGACCCCCAGAGCACCTTGCGTGCGCTGCGCCCGGGGCAGGCTCTTCCCTATCCCATAGGCTGCCGGGCTGTCCAGGGAACCCTGAGGCCTAGGCTTTCTGGATACAAGTGCTCTGGAGGTAAGTCAGTCCTCCAACAGATGTGCAGCCCAGCTTCCAGACCAGGGAAAAAACAAGCCTCGGAGAGGAATTGTGGAGACTTCAGACTCAGACTGCCTGCCCCCGACAGCTCACAAAAGCAAACAAAATCCCTTCTTGAGTAAGATGCCGTTACACTAGGCCCAAATAATCCCTACAGGTAATTTTCAAATATAATGCCCATGGTGTAGCACAGGGAGTCAGTGACTTATAATAGTCTACAATGAAAAGAATCTGAAAAAGGATAGATACATATGTATAACTGAATCACTTCGCTGTACACCTAAAATTAACAAAATACTATAAACCAACTACACGTGACATGCCATGCTAAGCCGCTTCACTTGTGTCTGACTCTTTGCAACCATATGGACTATACTGCGCCAGGCTCCTCTGTCCATGGGAGTCTCCAGGCAAGAAAACTGAAGTGGGTTGCAGTACCCGCCTCCAGGGGATCTTTCTGACTCAGGGATCGAACCTGTATCTCCTGCACTGCAGGTGGATTCTTTCCCACTAGCACCACCTGGAAAGCCCATATGTATATGCATATGTATATATATAATGTATATACAAATGTATATATAGAATGTCTAACAGTCACAGATAACCAGCACCTGCCACCTCAACAAGAGCAGCGAAGAAGACCTCAGCCACCCTGTCCCACTGCCCGCTAGCACCCTGGGGGAACCAGGTCACTGCTCTGAATATACAGAAGGGTGGCCTGTTAACACTGTGGGGTGAGAGACACCCAGCAAGGGGGAGCTCCCTAAGTTCCTTCTCGAGGAACCTCCTGTATCAGACAGGGCAATGAGAGATGCTACAGAGACGGGGTGCTTCCCAGGTGGCTCAGTGGCGGAAAAACAAAAACAAAAGCAAAACCCCACCTGCCAAGGCAGGAGATGCGAGTTCAATCCCTGGGTGGGGGATGATCCCTTGCAGAAGGAAGTGGCAACCTACCTCGGTATTCCTGTCTGGGAAATCCCATGGACAGAGGAGCCTGGTGGGCTACAGTCCATGGGGTCACAAAGAATTGGACATGACTGAGCAATTAAAACAACAGCAACAGAGATGGGAACAGTTGGGCTGTGTTCCAAACCCCTCTGAGCCTCACACAGTAAAAAACAGGCACCGATTCCAAATTTAAACTGTGCCCAGTTCCACACAGGGTGGATATTTGATCCTCTGGTCTTTGCTGAGCTAAGAGCGTTGAGCCCCGACTGTGCCCAAGTCCGTGGGCTGACAGGAGGTAGAAGCTGGCTTGAAGTCAGGCCCAGGTGCTTCCATCAGTACCGTCAGCAGGTGGGGGCATGATGCAGGCCTAGTGGAAAGCCTTCCCCTTGGACCATCACAAAGGAGACCCGTCTCTGGTGCAAAGTTGCATAAGGAGACTGAATGGAAATGAGTGAAAAGGCTACTTGGCACAGGAAAAAGCGAAGTTCAGGTCTCTTTCTGGAAGCAGAATGCAAAATATTACGGAAAGGGGTCAGTGCCTTAGCCCAGGGAGACCCTGTACCCAGTCATTGAGAGGAGCAAGAATTGTTGGTTATCAGGTAGCGAGAGGGCACAAGCCAGCTGCAGCTGGTGCCAGATGGGCAGAGGCCCCTGAGCGTGGGGTCCAGGCCCACTCTCGGCCCGCCTGGTACCTCTGGTACTCCTGGATGGCAGCGACCACGCTGTCCGAGAGTGGCTGTGGGTCCTGGGGGGAGACGATGAGCTCCTTCAGCTGGGCCTGCAGCCGGTCCACCCGCGGCTCCTCCGCGGCCAGTGCCGCCCGGGTCGCCTGCAGCAACAGATGACACCGAGGGGGCGGGTGAGGTTCTGAGACAGCAGGGGGCTGAACGTCGGCCATGGGGGCAGGCCAGCCTGGGGGAACACAGTCGCCCAGGGCAGTGATGGGGGCCCTGAGAGCTCAGCCCCTGCACCCCCTGCTCCCGCTCTGTGACCCCCAAATAACGTTGAGTCCTGATGAGCTGGTTTTTCTCTTTCTCATCACCTACCTCACCGCGTGGCCATGGACTGGCACCAAATTACACAGATAACTAACACTGAGGGAACCAGGACAATGTGCTCAGTGCCCTGGGGTCCCCTTCATCAAGTCTCACTATGATCCTGGAGGGTAGTCCTCTGCGTCTCCACTTTATACACAAGGAAACTCTGGCTAAGAGTTTTCTCACAGTTGCAGAGCTGGGAAACTGGACCTAATGTTGGAGCTGGCGCCCTTGACACTTTCTACCCGCACTGAGGGAAACAATGATCTAAAGATGCTTTGTGGGACTTCCCTGGTGGTCCAGTGGCTAAAATTCCACACTCCCAAAGCAGGTGGGCCTAGGTTCAATCCTGTCAGGGAGCTAGATCCCATATGCTAAAATTAAGATAGAAAAAGGTTCTACATGCTGCAATGAAGACTCAAGATCCTGCCTGCCACAACTATAAATAATTAAAAAAAAAAAAAGGTGATTTGCAGATGCAGTTATTGTGGTTGGCAAGTCAACAGGATATTTCTAGCCGGCAACCCTGAACCATGCCACTCAACTGTTTGAGTGCATGCAGGCTAAGTTGCTTCAGTCATGTACAACTCTTTTCGATCCTATGGACTGTAGCCCGCAGGCTCCCCTGTCCATGAGATTCTCCAGGCAGTAACACTGGAGTGGTTTGTTATTTCCTCCTTCAGGGGATCTTCCTGACCCAGGGACTGAACGCACATCTCTATGTCTCTCCAGCACTGGCAGACAGGTTCTTCAATTAGCGCCACCTGGGAAGCCCCGATCACATTGAGATACAGCCTTTTCCTGCAGGAAAAGTGATGAGTTTCACCTTGACCCTGACCCTTGCAGGGTCCACACTCAGAAGGAGGCTGGGTGGGGAAGTGGAAAGTGAATGGGCTCTGGCAGGACCCGGGCTGGCCTGAGAACCCACTTCCCGGCTGCCATGGTAACAGGAGCCACCCCATTCGTCAGGCGCCGAGTACGGAGCAGGAGTGCTTCTTACAACATAAGCGCTAGCTTAAGAAGAAAAGTCCTCTACTAATCCTGAAATTCCCTCTCACTGATTTCCAGTTAGTCATATCTTGGTCATAACTGACCCCCGAATCGGGAGGGACAGACAGCGCCTGCAGGAATGTGTTCAGCCTCCTGCTTTGGGAGAGGCCTCCTGAATCACAGCCGGGCACAGGGCTCCCCTGGTAAAGAATCTGCCTGCAGTGTGGAAGACCTGGGTTCGATCCCTGGGTTGGGAAGATCCTTTGGAGAAGGGAACGGCTACCCACTCCAATATTCTGGCCTGGAGAAATCCGTGGACAGAGGAGCCTGGCAGGCTACAGTCCATGAGGTCACAGTCAGACATGACTGAGCTACTTGCACAGGCAGGTGACTGTCAGGACAGGCGAGTGTTGCCAGGGCTTTCCAGAACTTACTCTCCCCCCAACCTGCCGAGTTTGCACCTTTTGACCTTGTCCCTCACCTAGAGCTCCTAGTAAAGCCATACACTCCCTGAGTGTTGATTCTCTGCTGTTCTGAGCACTTTTTGTCTTCACACGTTCATGAGGAATGTGGGAGGCAGATCCTGTTATCATCATGTCCACATCACGTTTAACTGAGATTAAAGCGCATTGGCAAGGAGAGGAGCCAAGATTTGGACCCGGGCAGTCTGATCCACAAGTCCTCGCCCTTCAGCGCTGCACCACCCCACCCCTGCCCTGTGCCGAGGAGGCCAATCCCACAGGGGATGCAATTCCTACCATGGCACCAAGTTGACCCTTGAGGTGATCCTGGTCTCCTGCAAGGCTGACTGATGCTACAGTGTGTGTGTACTTTCTTTCTATCTACACACAAATACTTCTGCATATGAGCAACATTAGAAGGCAGAGAAAGAAACAGAACAGTGAGGAGCGGAGGTCAGGCCGAGGGCTTTTCTCTTAGGTGTTTCTCCTAGTGGAACTGACGAGCTAGGCTGCCGATGTAATCAGGAAAGAAAAGAGTGGTGGCAATCCTTACTTGAAAAATTTCTCGGTCCTCAAGCCAAACCTCTCGTGAGTGTGCACGAGGGTGGGTGTGCACAGGGGGAGGGCGCTCCGATTGGATGCCGTGTCTGGGTTGGAACCCCCTCCACCCTCCTCAGCACAGGCATCGTCTGCTCGGCCTCTTCAGACCTCCTGCTGTGTGTGCACCTCATCTTCCCTACACTGAGAGCCTTCCCTTGATATCACAGTCCCTGCTCTGTGCTCAGAAAGTGTCCCCCATATCCTACTATCAGGCATGGAAATGGCAGACTTGGAGCCAATACACCTCTTATTTACCCACCAATTTACCATGTCATCTTCGGGGTGTTGAGGAGGAAAAAAAAAAAAGTCTCTAGGTCTCAGTTTCCTCATCTGGAAAATGGGTACAAGCACTCAATTTGCCTACTATACTTGGAACTTAGATGATCAAAAATCAAGAAAACCAGAACAAGTGTGCTTGAGACTTAGCATGATCTTTCCACTACATGGAGGAGCTCCAAGTGGGGATGCCTTAAGGCACACACTGCACCTGGATTGTCCTGTGGCGTTGCCAAACTCTGCTTACCGAGTAGAGTCTCCAGTGGGCCACCAGCTCATCCTCGGTCACTGCCTTGGCCGTGGTCCCCAGGCCCTCCTCCGCCAGCCTCTGAAGGTCCTTCCTGAACTCTGCCAGCTCGGCCTCCAGCTGCCCCCTCTGCTGCTCACAGGCTCCCTTGGCCTTGACCAGGTCCCGCAACCTTCCCTGCTCCTCCTCCCAGAGCCCACGCAGCTTCTCCAGAACGTCCCGCATCTCCTCCAGGTCTCTGGTGATCTTCTCTGCACCCAGAGGAGAGGTATTCTGGGTGACCCCCACGGCCTGCTCCTCCAGCCTCTTCAAGGACTCCTCACCCTTAGGAAAATCATCGGCAATGCCCTAGAGCGGAGAGAGGATGGGGAAAAAAACATGAGGGGAAAAGGAAACATTCGCTGCGTTTCCCAAGGCCCCTGGGAACATCATGCCAAGTGCTAATTCCTATTGCTGGGCTGGAGCCTGGGCACCTTTCCAAGGGGTGGATTGTCTGTTTTTATAACATTAAGGATGTAATTCCTTTCCTATGTCATTTACAAGCTATTTGATCAAGTCAAAGGGAAAGTCTCTGTTGGGTACTTCTCTGTTTTCAGCACTCTCTGACACTTGTTAATCTTCCTTTCTATTTTATTTTAAATTTTTACATATTTATTTTTGACTGCACCATGCAGCACGCAGGCTCTTCGTTCACCGACCAGGGATGGAACCCACGCCTCCTGCATCGGGAGTGTGGAGTCTTTAACGAACGGACCTGCAGTGAAGTCCCTAATCTTCATTTTTAACAAAGACAGAGGCAGCCTCAGGCTTGGAGCCTTCAGCTGGCAAAAGTACAGACCTAAATGGAACCTAATGATCCCATCTGGCGTCATCTGTAATGATGAATGAGAACTGGTATTTCATTCATAACAATGATATAACCTTTCATTTAAAATAAATGTTCATCAACTTTAACTTTAAAAATATAAAACATTTTATAAAACTCCCTAAATAAACACTTTTAAGTCTGGTTTACTTGAAAATACCTTCAAAATCTTTTTTTCACCTTTTATTGAAGTGTAATTTACATGGAGTAAAATACAGGCAGTCTCTGACTTAAAATGGTTTGACTTAACGATTTTTTGACTTTACGATGGCCTGAGAGAAACATGCATTCAGCAGAAACCTCACTTTGAATTTTGATCCTTTCCCGCCCTAGTGGTAAGTAGCACGATGCTCTCCCATGATGCTGGGCAGTGGCAATGAGTGTAAACCAATCTATTTTTCACTTTTGCTACAGTATTCAATAAATTACTGTAGATATTCAACATGATCATAAAACAGGGTTTGTGTTAGAAGGTTTGGGAAAATGGAAATGTTCTAAGCACACTTAAGATGGGCTGGGCTAAGCTTTGATGCTTTGTAGGTTAGGTATATTGAATGTATTTTCAGGTTACAGTATTTTCAACCAATGATGGGCTCATCTGAACGCTGCCATACTGCAAGTTGAGGAAATCTATGCAGCTCCTGAGTGTTACTGTTCAAAGAATTTTGAGAAATATACATGCCCATGAAGTTCATATTGTTATCAAAATACAGAGCACGTCTAACATGCCAGAATATTCAGAATACAGAGCATGTCTAACATGCCAGAATATTCTAGAATTTCATCTATTTGAAATCATAGAATAAGTCAGTTTTTTGAAACTGGCTTCTTTCACTCAATATAATGTTTTTAGACTCTTCTATGTTGTCATGCATAACAGTACTTTATTCCTTTTTACTGACAAATACGCCTTGTACGTGCTTCCCAGGTGGCAGAGCGGTAAAGAGCCTGCCTGCCATTGCAGGAGACATGTGAGACGTGGGTTTGATGACTAGGCTGGGAAGATCCCCTGGAGTAGGAAACCTACTCCAGTATTCTTGCCTGGAGAAAACCAAATAAACGTTACGGATGCTGTAGAACTGCGGTAAAAATTATAAAGTGGTGATGGCATTATTGAAGAGAATCTCTCACTTTACAGTGGGAGTCAGAGCAACTCCCTCCAGAGTTCTCGCCTGGAGAATCCCAGGGATGGGGGAGCCTGGTGGGCTGCTCTATGGGGTCGCAGAGTCGGGCACAACTGAAGCAGCTTAGCAGCAGCAGCAGAGCACATTTGAGGTCATGGAAGTCAGGTAGGCCAGAGTGGACCCAGCTTCTCCCCGCTGCGATTTCCATGCCTACCCCAGGGCTCCTTACGTTCACATTCTGACATGTGAGGCCAGATAACGCTTTGCTGTAGGGGCTGTCCGGTGCATTGTGAGATGTTTAGCAGCATCTCTGGCCTCCATCCACCGGATGCCAGGGGCACTGCTGTCCCCCGCTGTGACAGCCAAAGCCATCTCCATGGCCAGATGTCCCCATGCGAGACCACGCTGCCGCGGTCTTGGTGTCTAAACGTCCTGCTGGCTCAGAGATTTCCATACAGCAGCTGAGGCCCCAGACACATTCTATATCGGATCCCATGCTTATCCTCATTCGGGGCCTGTATGTGGGGATGGTTGTACCTCCTGGGTTCCCCACCCTCCCGGCCCCATCCTAGTAAATAAACTCTAACAGAGACCCACCAGCCCTGAGCACCCCTCCCTCCTCCGGCAGAGACTCGCCGGGGTCACCTGCAGCGCTGAGAGACGGTCCTGGGTACTCAGCCGGCACTTCCGCCCCATGCAGCCATGCACCTGCTCCACCACCGCCTTCAGCCACAGCTGGAACTCATCCACGTTCTCCTGGAAACGCTCATGCTCGCGGGTCACCTGCTCCAGCAGGTCCACTCTGTCCTGTGGGAGAAGAGGAGAGGATCATGAGGGTCCCCAGCCCAGCCTGTCCCTGGCCTCCCAGGCTTGATTCTGTGTGTGTGTGTGTGTGTGTGTGTGTGTGTGTGTGTGTGTGTGTGTGTGTGTGTAGGGAGCATGTGATGCAACCGACCCTCAACCCTTTCACTGGACACACAGATCCCAGACACTCTTCTCTGCCTTATTAGCTACCAGCCAAGGCACTCTTGGCTTTGCAGACCACAGCATGTCAACGTTGGGTCTGTCAACCACAGAGCTGGCTCTTTTCCTGCCACGTCCTCGGAATGCAGCCGTGGCAACAACTACATGTCAGGAGCCGACTCATCGGAAAAGACCCGACTCATCGGAAAAGACCCGACTCATCAGAAAAGACCCTGATGCTAGGAATGATTGACAGCAAGAGGAGAAGGCAGGTAACGAAAGATGAGATGGTTGGATGGCATCACCGACTCAAGGGACATAAATCTGAGCAAACTCTGGGAGACAGTGAAGGACAGGGAAGCCTAGTGTGTTGCATCCATGGGGTTGCAAAGAGTCGGACAGGACTGAGCAACTGAACAACAACAACTACATATCACTACCATCCGAGCACTTTTATAAATGAATCTATGAATTTATAAAGTTTCAGACTCCAAAATCACTGTGCAGGCCCAGACGGTGGCAGACTCTTTCTTTCTGGCAGAGGGTAGATAGCCCAGGGTTGCCTGCCATACGGTTTCTGTTGCAACTTCTCAACCATTTATGTGCTAGTTACTTTGTAGGACACAAGTAGCCACAGGCAAATACATAAGGAAGGGTTGTATCCAGTCAAATGAATCATGAACACTAAAGTTTGAACTTCCTACCATTTTCACAATGTCATGAAATATTCTGTTTTACTTTCTCCCCAATCATTGAAAAATATAAATGCTCTTTTTGGTTCACAGGTCATAAAAATATCAGACATTAGGCTGGCTTGAGCCCACCTGCCATAGTTTGCTGATCTCAGCTCTCAGCCACGGGGCCAGGCCAAGTTCAGGAAGGTCCTGACCTTCTACAATGCTGAGTCAACAATTCTCAACTGGGAAGGGTAGATAGACACTGGATTTGAATAACCTCCCTGGCTATCTGTATGTGCTTTCGCCTCCCATGGAGAAGCTCCTCATCAAATCTAGAAATACTGATTCATTTAAACCTTTTTTTAAAATATGTTAAGATAGTCTCTAGCTATTTAAGCATGGCTGTGTGTATGCTCAGTCATACACAATTCTTTGCAGCCCCATGGACTGTAGCCCATCAGGCTCCTCTGCCCATGGAATTTTTCCAGGCAAGAGTGCTGGAGTGGGTAGCCATTTCCTACTCCAGGGGATCTTCCTGACTCAGGGATGGAACCGTCTTGCATCTCCAGTGTTGGCAGGCGAGTTCCTTACCACTAGCACCACCTGGGAAGCCCTATTTAAACCTTTGCAACTACCATAGCAAGTGAGAAATAATATCCCCATTTCAGGGATGGGGAAATCAAAGTACAAAATCAAGTCTTCCAGTAAAGAGCTGAAAATTCTCTTACGGGAGTGAGCTCAGAACTGCAACATTAGCGCCAGGTGGATGGGAAACTTGGGGCTGCTTGAATTCTGAAAGTGGACCGAGGCACAGTGACAGGCTCTTTCGTGTCTCCCTTGCTGGCTCCTCCTCCCGGGGTTATTTGCATCCACCAGCATCCTTCCCAGCTTCCTCCTTCCACGGGAAGATTTATTTATAAAACAAAGTAGGTCAAGAATACTAAGCAGAGAATAAAGGCCGGGCCCCTGGTTGACGCTGATGGTGATAAATGTTGTATCGAAGCCAACTGTCCAAGAAAAGTGCCGGCTGGTGGCTCTGTGTGTGTGAAGGACGAGGTGCTGGCACTCGGGGAAATCCAGAGTAAACAAAAGCCTCTGTGATGGTGAGCAGGCGCTCAGAGAGGAACGCGGCCGAGTAGGGCAGGCATCCAGCCGCGTTCCGTGCCAGGCAGGACAAGAGCACAGCACACAGTTCAGCCGCGGCCCGGCGGGCCACGTCGGAGGAATGTGCCTGACAAATGAGAGAGCGCTCCACCTCCTCTCGTCAGACCCAACAATTAACCCATCCGTGTGGGCAGAGTCGTCAGGAATGTCAAAACCCAACCAGTTAACAAAGGCAGCGTGGAATCATGCCTCTGCAAAGAGCTGCAGAGGGCCCTGATTCCTGGCCGAGATGCTAAGCAAACACGGCCCCTGCCCCGGGAGGCAGGGAGGAGGCGGATGCTACTATTTGCCTGGCCCTCCGAAAACAGAATCACTGGATTGAAAACCACTAGCAAAGTAAACAAGCAGGCCCCGCCTCCTGGCAACCAGTCTGCTCGGTTCTTTCCTGACTTTCAGATGCTTTCAGCTGACTGTGCCATTGCTCATCCCCGAGCTCAGCCCTTTGTCCTGGTCAAGAATCCACCCCACGCCACAGGGTGGTCTCAAAGGCCCCAGTCCAGAGTGGCCCCTACCATGCTTCTGTGGTCCTGTCCCTACCAACACCAGAGGCCTTGCTAACTAACATATCAGAAGTCAAAACGGGATTTTTAGAGGCCTGTTCACTAGCAGAAGAAATGAGGGAAAGAACTGTCCTTGGTGAAAGCTGAGATGTTAGTAGGCCTTCCCTGGTGGTCCAGTGGTTAAGAATCTGTCTGCCAATGCAGGGGACATGGCGTTGATCACTGGTCTGGGAAGATTCCAGACATGCAGCGGGGCAACTAAGCCCATGTGCCACAGTCACTGAAGCCTGTGTGCCCTAGAGGCCATGCCTGGCAACGGGAGAAGCCCACACACCTAGAGGAAGCCCATGAGCAGCAGTGAAGACCCAGGGCGGCCAGAAGTAAATAAATAAATGAAAGTAATACATACAGTATTTCCAGGGGCCCGAGATGCAGCTCCCCCAAATTCACCTGTTGAAGCCCTAAGCCTCAAAGTGATGATATCCGGAGGGGGGCCTTTGGGAACAAATGGGGATCAGAGGAAGTCGGGAGGGTGGGGTCCTCATGATGGGATTAGTGCCTCTATAAGAACAGATATCAGAGGGCTTGCTGACATCTACCTCTCCACTGTGTGACGACACTGGGGGAGGCAGATGTCTGCAATTCAGGAAGAGATTCCTCAGTTCAGTTCAGTTCAGTCGTGTCCAACTCTTTGAGACCCCATGAATCCTAGCACGCCAGGCCTCCCTGTCCATCACCATCTCCCGGAGTTCACTCAGACTCATGTCCATCGAGTCCGTGATGCCATCCAGCCATCTCATCCTCGGTCATCCCCTTGTCCTCCTGCCCCCAGTCCCTCCCAGCATCAGAGTCTTTTCCAATGAGTCAACTCTTCGCATGAGGCGGACAAAGTACTGGAGCTTCAGCTTCAGCATCGTTCCTTCCTCAGTGGGAACCAAATCTGCTGACACCTTGAGATCCACCCTCCCAGTCTCCAGAACTGTGAGAAAGAGATTCCTGCTTTTAAAGCTGCCCCATCTGTGCTGTTCTTTTCTGTCTGGCCCAAGCAGGCTAAGACTATCCCAGGGGCCCCGCCAACCCTGAGAACAGGCCTGGACCTCTAGGGATCACTGCACGGCTCTCGTCACTGGGGTAGCAGGATTTTAGTTGCCTCCTCGAGGTGCCTTTTTCATCTGTTTTTAACACAAGGCGAGGCCTTCATCAAATGTACAGAGAGCAGGCGACTAGGAGGCATCTGGGTCACCAAGAACCTCAGGGCTACTGGACATGCAACGTCCTCTACCCCGCATAGGATGGAGCCAGAGTGTTCTCCTTTTTTCTGGGGCTGAGGGCCCGGTATGGGGTATGCCTGGGAGGCTGGTGTCAGGGAATGTGGGAAGGCTACTCCCTATTTTACTAATGAGGAACCTTGTAAAGGTGTTGCAAAACTTTGCCCCTCTCTGCAGCTTATGTCTTCTGAAGGTCACGGCACCATCTAAGAATCCAATGGAGACTATGGCTGTTCTCTCCAGCAAAGGGCACGTTCACACAACAGCTTGAATATAACCTCGGAGGCTCTGCAGGGGCCGGCCCTGGCCCCTTCTCACCCAGCACCTTTCAACCTTCTGCAGCCTGCTCTGGGACAGAGAAGAAACAGCTCCATGTCTGCCATCCCCATCCCAGCCCCCTTCCGAGAGCTACCTGGGCTTCCATGAGTTACAAGAGAGCTCCCAAACTTCTGACATCCAGAAAGAGAAAATCAAGCATCTGTGAGCTTCAGCCAACAGCCCAAAGTCCAAACCAAACTGCTTTCTTTCATGGGGTCCAATCATCCTGCCATGCCCCCTCCCAACCCCCAGTTTCCACATCAAGGTCAGAATTCACAGTTCATCTGGCAACTCCAAGGGCTTCAGCCAGGGCGGCAGCTCTCCCTGCGCTACCCCAACCCCATCCTTACAAGGCAGAGCCCCCACACTCCTAGCCCAGAAAGCTGCCAGCTGGGCTCTGCCTCGGGTCGGGAAAACTCTTAGGAAAAAAACCTGCTCCCTCATCCAGGAGCTCGAAACCTCCTGTATACTACTGCTTCCGCTTTCTGAGCCTGACCCACAAGAGTTTCAGCTGCCCGCCTCCACTCTCCTCTCACGGGCACAGGTGCAGCGGCTCATCCAGGAGCCGGGGCTCCACCAAAGGAGGAGCCCACATAGGAAGTCGCCAGCACTTCTAGTTCTTTCTAAGGGCCAGTGGTATCCAACCCTTAAATTATTTAAAAAAATATATTTTTATTATAGTTGATTTACAATTTTGTGTTCATTTCTGCTCTACAGCAAAGTGATTCAGTTATACAGGTATATACATTCTCTTTCATGTTCTTTTCCACTACGGTTTATCACAGGATATTGAATATAGTTCCCTGTGTTACACAGTAGGACCTTGCTGTTTATCTGTGGATTATTTTTTTAAGTTAAAAAAAGGGGTCCAGTCACACACACCTTCTCTATTTACGACCTAAGAAGACAGGGAGGATCAAGTGAGGTCAAAGACATGAAGGGACTTAGCAAAGGAAGTGGTCACCACTAAGAGCTGTGATTTCTATGATTTTATTTTACTTTTTGGATCTGATGGAGGGGAAAGTCCCCTGCAGGGACGATGAGAACCTCTGAGGTGATTATTTTTCAGAATTGGTGCTCTTGGGTGCCCCAAGTATGTCCCTTCCACACACACGTGTGCACACACACGCGCGCGCACACATACACAAAGCCACTTTCCGCTTCCTGCAAGAGTAGCTCGCTGTTGATTGACACAAGAACCTGTTTCCTGTAAAGTCACAGCAAGGAGGCCCTGCGTAGGCATCTCCCCTTGCTTGGGCCCGTGGGGCAGACCTGAAGAGAGGATTGCTATTAAGTGGGCTCCAATTACTTGGATGCGGTGAGGGAGGGCCAACTGGTAGCATTTCCTAGAGACAAGCTCCACCCACCTGCCTGTCCTCCAAGCCTCCAAGCTGCAGGGGCGGGGTTCTCATTCATTTTGTGAATGGCTCCCAGCACCTGCTGTGTGGCAGACACCATTGTTGTGGCTATTTTATATCACAGCTACTGAGAGCAGATGTCATCCCTTATGCTGGGAAAATGTTCTCCAGTCTTCAAAGAGCTCAGATGCACACTACTTCAGGGTGAGCGCCCCTGGGGCCACACAGCTGGGAACTCAGCCTGGAACCCAGGTCCCTCCCCAGGCATTCAGAGGCCAGCATCCTATTCCTGCTCGCGGAGTCCCAGATCAGGGCTTGTTATAGAACCGTCGCCCATAACTTGAAGGCCTCAGGAGACTTCCAGCTCCCGCACACGGGAGACTAGAAGCCTGAACACCCTTCCACCACTGCCAGCCAGAAATGCTGGATAAAATGCAACAGGCATGTTTTAAATGCAGAACCACACACACGCCAAGGTAAGCGATTTCCCATGGACCAGATGCAAAGGTGCTACAGAAAACAGGTTACTAAACTCACAAGTGTGCTTGACATCTCCTTGGTTGCTCAGGTTGCGGGAAGAGGTAAGACTCTGGGTCCCAGAGGGTGGAGACCACTGCACAAAGGCAGAACCCTCAAGGGGCTCCCCCTCTGTCAAAGGTGAACCAGAGAAAAACACCTTCCCACCAGCACAATCCAGGAAAGAAGCACATGCCTTTCAGCCTGGGCTCTGCCTAAGAAAACAAATGAAGAAACATTCGCCTTTCAGAGGATGCAGCCAGGAGACTGCACCATTTTGGCTGGGGCTTCAAGCGCAGAGAGCCCACTTGATTTAGGAACCCCCAAGACAATTTAATGACATGAAAACAGAAATCCTGAAGGTAAATTCCCACAGCACCTTGCTGGAACAAACACAAGTTCTCTGAGTGCCAGGCCCAGCCACGGGGTTCTGCAGATAGGGTTCAAATAGGATGAGCTCACGGCTCAGAATTACGAAGCCCCCACAGAAACAATCCACCATGTTAGGAGGCCAGACAGACAGAAGCATCGGGCCTGGAACTTCAGCCACCTGAGCAGCCTGATGACTGTAAAATATGCCTGCTTAGGACGCCTACGGATAGCATCCTTATCCGGGTGAAGTGCAAAGTTTAAAGGAAAAAGGACAATGGAACAAAGAATAGACATAATACAAAACCAAACAATTTCTTGACACAAAACTGAACATAATAACTCAATGGACGGTTTAAACCAAGGCAAGAATGAGGTGAGACCAGTCCAAGTTTGATGCATGAACAGGGCACTTAAAGCTGGTGCGTTGGGACAACCCTGAGGGATGGGATGGGAAGGGAGGATGGGGGGGGTTCAGAATGGGGGACACATGTACATGCACGGCTGATTCATCTCAGTGTATGGCAAAAACCACTACAATACTGTAAAGTAATTAGCCTCCAATTAAAATGAATAAACTAATTTAAAAAAAAAAAGAATGAGATGAGAGATAGGGACAAAAAGTGAACAGAGGGATTGTGGGAAGGGCAAGAGAGAGTAGAGGAAGGACTAAAGTACAAGAGGAGAGAGGGAGGAAGAGGAGAGGAGAGTTAGGCGGAAGTGAAGCTCACGGCCCATCAGCCAGTCAGTCAACACCCACACACTAAGTACCACATGTGTATTGCTGCTGCTGCTGCTGCTGATGCGTATTAAGCATGAGCAACACTGGCCTTCTGGATGGTAGATAATGTATCAGTGGGCGGATGGATGGTAGAGGGCTGGGTGGATGGGTAGGTGGAAGATTGATGGGTAGGTAGCTACAAAATGCTTGAGTGGATGGGTGAAGAGACAGGTGACAAGTAGACAGAAGGTAGGTGGGTGAAGGGTGGACAGTGGCTGGTGGAGAAATGGATAAGTACATGACTGTGTGAAGAGTACAAGGGTGGGCTGATGAGCAGGTGAATGAACAGACTGGTGGCTAGGGCTTCCCTGGTGGCTCAGAGGTTAAAGCATTTGCCTGCAATGCCGGAGACCTGGGTTCGATCCCTGGGTTGGGAAGATTCCCTAGAGAAGGAAATGGCAACCCACTCCAGTATTCTTGCCTGGAGAATCCCATGGACGGAGGGGCCTGGTGGGCTACAGTCCACGGGGTCGCAAAGAGTCGAACACAACTGAGCGACTTCACTTTCATAGGGGAATAGGAGATCTGGTTAGGTGGATGGGGAGGCAGACGGACGAGTTTGTAAACTGATGGATAAAAAAGAGGGTGGGTAGATGGAAGGTTGGGTAGGTAAGTGGATGCAGGGGTGAGTAGGTAGACAGTGAATGGGAGCTTTGGGAGTTTAGTGGAGAGATAGGTGGTGAGTGGATAAACACGAATAGGAGGTTAGGGAGATGGATGGATGGGAGGTGGTGGGTTGATGGTAGATGGTGGATAGACGGATGGATAGATGTTTAGAGAGCAAATGAGTGGCTGGGTGGGTAAATGGGATAAATGGGTGGATGGGTGAAGACAGCCCGTCACCCACCTGGGCTTTGGCCTTCACGGCGTCATACTCAGCCTTCATGCTCTGCTGGGCGTCTTCATCCACGCTGGGGTCCCCGATCCTGTTGTATAGGGAGGCCGCCTCCTCCAGCAGCCGGTCCAGGAGCACTGCCTGGTGGTCCGCGTTATGCAGCAGCACCTGGGCGTGGCTCAGCTGCCACTGCTTCTCCTTCAGGCTGGGCTGCAGCTCCACAGGGGGCGCGAGCGCCACCGTCATCTTCTGGAACCAGCGGTAGAACTCATCCCGGGCCAGCAGGTACTCGCTCCAGTGGAGCCACACCCACTCGATGCGGCTGCGGGCGGAAGCCACGGGCACGGTGAGCACCCCCGACCTGGCTCAGGGCGGGGAGTCCCTACCACTGCCCCCTCCCTGGTACTGTGGGTGGCGGGCACAAGGACACCCTCTCAGGCCTCACCCCAGTCCTACTAGACAAGAGCCTCCTGTCTGGGGCTGACCACTGGGGTAGCTCGGATTCCAGACCCACACTGAGAACCCCGGCCTGCTGATGCCCTTGGCCACCAGAACCCCAAATCCTAGCCCAAAACCCCCATTAGTGAGGCACAGTGTCCTCCAGTCACTCTCTCCGGTGTTTGGACTCTGCACACAGCCACCCTGTCTCTTACTACATGGGTGCCCCCTAGCTGTCCCAAGAAGGCTGCCATGGGGAGTGTGTGTATATCATCATTTGCAGAGAAAATAGAATCTGTGGGCTCATCACTGCTCAGTGTGGGACAGAGGGCTGGGGGCCTGTGTGTGGCTCCCAGGCATGTCATGAGCTCTGCCTCACCCGGCCTCTGCACCCGCCTCAGTTTCCATCTGTAACATGGAGATGGACTATCGGTGCAGCCAACATCCAGCCACTTTGTCTGGAATTCCAATGAAAGAGCTTGAAAAGCAGAAAGTACGATGCAAGTCCTGCCAGTCCACTCATTCTGATTTTATAAAGATGGAGAGGATGCTGGTAGCTTCTGACCATCAGAGACCTCCTGTATGCCGAGGGCTGTGCCTGGCTCTTGACATTTGTATCTCCCTCCATCCTCCTAATAACTTCCTCTAAGAAACACTTAATGACCATTTCCTTCTCCAGGGGATCTTCTAAACCCGGGGATTGAACCCGGGTCTCCCACATTGCAGGCAGATGCTTTACCATCTGAGCCACCAGGGAATCCCCCAATGATATCCATTGTCCAGATGAGACACGTGAGGCTCAGAGAGGTCAAGTAGCTTTCCCAAGGCCACATAGCAAGTAACCAGCAGAGCAAAAAGCAATCTCAGGGCAGAGCCCACCACCACCAGGCTCCCTGGTACAAAGAGAAAATCTAGACTAAAGTGCTAACAAAGTAACAGGGCTTCTTCCCCCTGGGGCCATTCAGCCCCTTCTGCTGGAGGGTGCACACAAGGCAAGCCTCCTAGGAACTAATTGTGGGCAAAACACAATGGGCTCCTTCTGTCTATTATTATCATTAAGCTCGATTGTTAGAAAGAGGCAGGCAGGCTGGCTGACATCCCAAGAGAGCATCCTGTTCCCAGCCAAGGAGCCCCAGGCCAGCGCAGTGGTGGGCATGATCCCAAGAGAGCATCCTGTTCCCAGCCAAGCCTGGACTGAGAGCTGTCGCTCGGGCAGGGAGCCCCAGGCCAGCGCAGTGGTGGCATGGCGGCCGGCAGCAGGCCTGCAGATAAAGGCCTGGCAGGGTCCCCGGCCGCCCTACCTGTGACAGTGGGTCATGTAGGTGACCGTCTCCTCCCACTGGGCCTTGATGTCTCTCAGCCGAGCCAGGATCTCGGTCTTCTGGTCCTCGTGGCAGCAGGCCAGAAGGGCTTCGGCCGCCTGCAGCACCACATCCACCTTCACGCGGCCCTCTGGCTCCAGCTGGCATATTTTCTGTCGTGGACACAAAGCCAGTAGTTAGAAAACACGACATCAGCAAGAGCCTTGAGAAGATGGTGGCATGACGCAGGAGGAGGCAGGACATGGAGGCCAGAGGAGCTGGGGCTCAAATCACAGCCCCTGCCCCTTCTCCCGTGACCTCGGGCATTCTGCTGAGGGGTCTAGGGTGGAAGCGAGCCTTGATGAAGATTAATTAGCACAGAATCGGCCAGAGCTGTCCGCTGATAGGAGTTCTCTCCCTTCTAAGGCTGGCCTGTTTCCAGCTGTGTAAATCCAGATAAGTGTCATTGTCTCCCTGAACTTGCTTTTCTTGTCTTTAAAGTGGGAGCATAGTCGTACTCAGCTCTCAGAATTTTTTTTTCAGACTTCACTGAGAAAGCGCACCCCAAGTGCATGTCCCAGGATGCGGGTCCGCGAGAATCTGCCTCCTGGGTCTACTGCCCAGAGCAGGCTTGGCCAGGGGCCCCTGTTGAGACTCCAGAATTATCTCTGACTTTAGAGCTGGCACCAAGGCCTCAATCCCTCAGCTGCTGCCACTAGTGACCACAAACAGGAGCGTGAGGGCAGCCCTGTCCCTAGGGGACCCAGGGCTCCTCGGATGGGTTCAGGATGCCCCACGGCCTTACCAAACTCCCTTAGACTCGCAGGGCAGCCCAAGACGCTCTGTCCTCCTGGACTCGGGGTCAGACCTGCGTTGGACTGGCCTGGTCCCTCCCAGCCTCTCGGGTTCCTGCCTCATTTTCTCTCGCAGATGATACCCTCTTAAACTTAATGCATATTTAATATCATCTTGGCCTTGGCTTTTTTGGAGGACCAAGGCTGACACACAACATCTAGCAAACAGTACAACTCTGATCAGCATCAGCAACTGTCATTACTCATTGTTATTATTCCAGCTCTTTGGCAAATAAAGCTTGGCCTCAGTGGTCAAAATACAACTGGACTCCAATTCTACGGCTACCTGTGTGACCTTTGGTACGTAAATTCTCCAGGGCTGGGAAATGGGGGAAGACAGTGGTTACACTATCCAGGGTTATGGTAACCTGTGTGATAGGAGAGCCATTAGCACATGGCCTGGCCCACACGGGATACTCCATCACTCCACAGTTGTTCACTGTTACTACTGCCTTTTACCTGCCTTTTGATTGTATTTACTGACAGCACAGCGCTTGCCTAAAGCTCCACCTCTTCCCCAGCCTGTCTCCCTGAGGCTGGCAACTGGATTTCTCAGACTGATGTCCCAGTGGGCTGGCCCATCTGAGCCCTCTCTGTGGGTGGGGTTGGGGTGGGCCTCCTGCCCTGTGCCATGCTGCCCCACTGATAGCCGTGAGGCTCCAGGCAGGTCACTCAGTCACTCTGAGATGGTGATAACAACACCCTGCTCTGTCCACTTCATAGGGCTATAAAAGTACTTTTAAAAAATACTATTAATTAGATCACTGACATGTGAGTATACTTTATGAACCGTTGAGCAATTATGAGAAGACTCTTGAGAGTCCCTTGGACAGCAAAGAGATCAAACCAGTCAGTCCTAAAGGAAATTAACCCTGAATGTTCACTGAAAGGACTGATGCTGAAGCTGAAGCTCCAGTCCTTTGGCCACCTGATGCGAAGATCCAACTCATTAGAAAAGAGCCTGACGCTGGGAAAGATTGAAGACGGGAGGAGAAGGGGACCCCAGAGGATGAGATGGTTGGATGGCATCACCGACTCGATGGACATGTGTTTGAGCAAGCTTCGGGAGATGGTGGAGGACAGGGAAGCCCGGTGTACTGCAGTCCTCGGGATTGCAAAGAGTCAGACACGACTGAGTGACTGAATAAATTATGCAGACCCTTCCCCAACATGTGCAAATGGGCAATGATCCCAATCCTTTTTGTTACTTCATATGAGAGTTCCCTGATAAACTCAATTGGTAAAGAATCCGCCTGCGATGCAGGAGACCCCGGTTCGATCCCTGGGTTGGGAAGATCCTCTGGAGAGGGGAAAGGCTACCCACTCCAGCATTCTGGCCTAGAGAATTCCATGGACTGTATAGTCCATGGGGTCGCCAAGAGTCGGACACGACCGAGAGACTTTCACGTGAGAATGGTTAACGATGATGATGGTGACCACGATGATGAGAGTATCGAGGGCCTCCCCGCCTACATGTATCAGCAAAGAATGAGATTAAACAAGCTCCTTCCAAGGGCTGTGTCCGTGTGCTATGAGTGGGATGGGGTTGGGATCTGCAGGGTGAAGAATGGGGAGATCCTCAAGAGAAGGAAAGAGCTTATGTTTGGGGTTTAGGAGCCAGGCTGAGCAGCAGGATTTGCAGGACTCCACAAGGTAATGGGGGCAGCAAAGACCCAACAGGGACCCCCAGTCCCACTCAGCAGCGAACAGCAAAGGGGAAGACAAAGACACGTAGTGACTGGTGGCTACTGAGGATCCAGGACCACCGTGGAATGTTCTGGGCTAAGTAAGATCATCACCCAACCCCTGCACAGAACATTTCATGTCACTGGGGAGCAGGGGTCCCACAGGGTGGCGGAGGATGAATATCTTGTCAACCAGGGAGACCTATTTTCATTAGAAATAATAATAATAAGAATCTGATGTTTCTGTGCTGGGGGGCAACTGAGCCCATGGGCTGCAACTACCTAGTCCTACACACTCTAGACTGGAATTTTGGAACAAGAGAATCCACCACAGTGAGCAGGCCAAGCACTGCAGTGAAGTGCTCACCGCATTTAGGGAAAGACCATGCGCAGCAATGAAGGGCAAGCACGGCCAGGAATAAATCAGAAAAAAAGGGAATTTGATGTTTCTGGCACCCAGGGCGGTGGAGACCGCACATCCACTCCCAAGCTGGCAAGACGAGCACCGCAGTGATTCCAGTTTTACCGGCAGGGATACTGGGGGCCTGCAGACACTTCGGCTTTTCAGAGCCATCTCCGCAGCACTTCGTGAGGCCCCCTCTAGAGCTGCTGCCCAATTTAAGCTCCGTCAGAACCCAGCTCTGTGAACGAAGAGAGCCAGCAGCTTGGAGAAGAAGCGAAGTTCAATCTCGGCCACACCAGAAGGAACCAGCCAAGCCTGGAAAGGCCCCGCGAGGTCAAAGGCCCCTCCCCCAAAGTCCAGTGTCCTGAAGGTGTGATCTGCCCCAGGCCTCTGGACCTTTGCCCTCTGATTCCTGGCCAGGGAGGTACAGGCTGGATCAGGCGGACGTGGGAGACCTCAAGATTCACTGCCCTTTGCAGGGGGGGTTTGCCTGTTGCCTCCTGCCAAAGAGAGTGGAGCTGGTCAGAAAGGCCGGCAGCTCGCAAGCCCCACCTGGCCTGACGCAGAAACCTCTGCCCCCAAACCGGAATATCAGCCAGAGGCAGGTCTGCTGCGGGTCTGGGGCCAGGGGACCACAGGCTGGGGCTGAGCTGGCAATTACTTTTGAGAAGCAGATTCCACCTCCTTCTCTGCCCAGTGATTCTGCTCTTTGGCTGGTGTGTGGTCCTTCTACAGCCTGTCCCCAGCAAGGAGGAAGTCCAGGAGAGCTTGGCAAGAGACTCGAGTCAGCTGGGAAGGCGTCACAGAGCTGCAACCGCAAAGCAATTCTGATCCAAAGGAGCCAGGTGGGGGCAACAGGCGGGGCTGGGTGGAGGGAGAAGCTCAGTGAGAGGAGAAGCCAGTCAGGAAAGCTGGGGGAATGTAGTGAGGGCTTCCCCTCTATGCAGTCAAGGCCAGATGGGCACTCCCCTGGGTACTAATGCTGAGTACTATGATGGGCACTCTCCTGAGTACTGTGCTGAGGACTATGCTGGGTACTATGCTAAGTTCGACGTTGAGTACTATCATGGGTGGGTTCTAGAATCCGGGATGAAAACAAACATGGCCCAGTGCTTGCGGGCTGTGGTGGAGTCTGTAGACAAGAGCACCAATGACTATAAAAGAGCCGTAAGAGGCTACAAAATCAGCACTCCAAGGAGGGGTGTGGGCAACCCAAGAAGCCTTCATGAGGAGGCAGCACTCTCACCGAGCCTCAGTGCTGTACAGACACGGGAGATGGGGGCTCCAGCAAAGCTGGAAACACACGGCACGTTCAGGGCATCAGACTTTCAGAAGCCAAGTCCTGGGAGATGTGGCAGCTCTCTGACCATTAAGGGGCCTGGGAACCAGTTAGGAAGCAGCCTCGCTGAGGCCCCAGGTGCAGGGCCAAGGAGGCTGGGAACCAGAGTAACGAGGCAAGATGCTCTGACCTAGGAGACCAGCCCCGGAGGTACGGGGCGAGGCCTGGGAGAGTCCATAGACGGTGTCCCTGCACTGAAGCCGTGAGGGACACTCCCTGCCCTGGGCCGGCTCTGCCAGCATGCCCTGCCCTTCGCCAAGTGTGCCAGTAAGCTACTGGCCTTGGTCCTTCCTCCCCGCTGCAAGGCGACAACTAGCACTCTCCCCGGGAGCTAAGCTGAAGCCCAGGGGGCAGCAGAAACTCTCCCCGGGTGCTGTGGCCACAGCGGGAATTCAATCCCAGACCTGCCCACCCCAGACCCCAAGCTCTCCCCCTCCCCCAGACTCCTCCAATCCCTCCCCCTGCATCCCCCAACCTGGCTCACTGCTCCTCATTCAAGCCTCAGCAATGACGTCACTTGTCTCCGCAGCCTCTCCTGACCTGCTAGCCTGGGGGACACCAGCTTGTCCCAGGAGCAGCCACTCTCCAGTCTCTTCCACAGGAGATGGGGATGATAGCTGTGGCCACAGCGGGAATTCAATCCCAGACCTGCCCACCCCAGACCCCAAGCTCTCCCCCTCCCCCAGACTCCTCCAATCCCTCCCCCTGCATCCCCCAACCTGGCTCACTGCTCCTCATTCAAGCCTCAGCAATGACGTCACTTGTCTCCGCAGCCTCTCCTGACCTGCTAGCCTGGGGGACACCAGCTTGTCCCAGGAGCAGCCACTCTCCAGTCTCTTCCACAGGAGATGCCCACCTCTGTGAGGGACTGGCAGGCTTCCACAGCTCCTCTGCACACAGGAGGGCACCCCACAGCCCTCAGCACACAGGAGGGCATGGGACCTGCTCCTGGCCACACAGCTACTAAGCTTCACAGCTGGACTGAAACTCGCATCCGGTCACTCTCCAAACAGGCACCAGGGACGCGCATGGCTAAGCGGGTGGAGGGAAGGCACCCAGGCCCCAGGCCCCAGGGCGAGGGCCCACTGACGGACTGTAGGCGGGGAAGGTATTGCTGCTCCTTTTCCCCAGAAGGCAGGACTGAAAATGTTTTCTTACTGCAGAATCGATGTTGAAACATCGAGTGGGTCTGAGCCCCATGGGAGAGCACAGGGTGGGGCACCCAGGATGCGGCTCCCTCCACCTAGGCTCCTGGCCCAACGCTCAGGGTTTCACCTGATGGAAGTGCTCCTGAGGCTTCCGGGGCCTGGTCACTTGCCCTTGCCAACAGCCCTTCCTTAAGGATCACCTTGCCTTCACCTAACTAAGCCTGACCCACCACCACGGGGTAATGAGCTGCCCCCAAACCACGCAAGGTGCAAAGGGATAGCATGCTAAGACAGCAAGTGCTGTGCAGGGCTGTTCACAGACAGAGAGCATCAGGAGCTGGGATGGGGCTGCGGGAGGGGATCAGAAAAGACTCGTGGGCAAGGTGGCAGGCGTTTCTTTTCACACTGCACACTCAGACCCAAACGAAGGGCATTCCAAGTAGAGGCAACAGCATGCACAAAGGCTTGGTGACAGGGAATCTAGGTTTCCTGCCAACGGGAGAGGATGTGTGCCCGGGGGGTGGGCTGGCAGGGGAAGCAGAGGCTAAAGAATAGGGTCGTGCAGATAGATAGATACATGGTGGAGGACTTTTGATGTCAGGTGAAACTGGCTTTTCTCTGGTGGGCAATGGGGAGCCACGGAAGACATGAACCCATGTTAGGGACGTACCTCTTCCACACTCGTGAGGCTGCCAGATTACATGTATGCCTGTCCATGTTAGGCCATAAACCCAAGCATAGCGTGGGCTGCACCCCTTCCACTGGTCCGGCTCCTACTTGGAGATGGCCAGTGATGCTCTGAACTCAGCCCTGGGTCCAAGCCCTGGCAAGAGCGATTCCTTTCATTCTGGCCCATCGCTGTGTCTAGGGATCCATTTCATTATTGGAAAGTGGGGACACTACATCACCATCTCAGGGCTTCTGGGAAACTAAAGATGAAAGCTGGCAGCACAGGCTCGAGCCCTTAATAGCAGCTGAATGAACGTCACTGCCCTTCTCCCACGGACCTGGCAGAGGCACCCATTTGATAAGCGACGATCGGTGACAGTGATAATGGTCACAAAGGCCAGGACTGACAAGGGAAGGGATTTTGGCTGCCAACTCCTCTCCCCACCAGGCTTGGCCCCTCCCTTCAACCCTGGCCTTCCCAATCTCTGCATTGTGCCAGGTGGTGGGTAGAGCCGAACTCCAGCCTGAGAAGAGCCGAGGCAGGGACCTCAGGCACAGGGAAGCAAAGATGGCGTGGGAAGCAGGGCCAGTGCCAGCTAGGGGCAGAGACTGCCTGGCTGCATGGGGCCTCCTGGCAGGACGGGTGAGCCACAGTGGCCTCTGGAGCCTTGCAATGAAAGCGCGATTCTAGGACCCGTGGGAGGGGCATGTCAGAAATGTCACGTCCCCCTCCTGGCTGAGAACCTGCACTTAAACCCCAGAGACTCCAAGACAGCAGAGCTTGAGAAACACTGGTCTGTCCACTTATGCCATGCAACAGCTGGGGAGTAACCTGAGGCCTGAGACGGACGGCCAAGGCCAAGGCCGCAGGGCAAGGGGCCACAACCTCCGCTTACCTCGGTCTCCCGCAGCCTGGCCTCCAGCGCCGTGCGGGGCCCCTGGGTGTTGTCGTTGATCTGCAGCCGCTCCTGCACAGCCCTCATCCACTGGCGGGCGTCCTCCACGCTCCTGTCGAAGCCCTCCTGGGGCTGCTGAGTCATGGCACCTGCGGGGGCTGAAGACAGGACCGTGTGAAATCAGACAGACGGGTGACAGTGCCTGGGGGCAGGGTGAGGGGAACAGGGGGGGAGATGTGTATAAGAGACAGGTCCTGGGAGATGTGGCAGCTCTCTGACCATTAAGGAGCCTGGGAACCAGTTAGGAAGCAGCCTCGCTGAGGCCCCAGGTGCAGGGCCAAGGAGGCTGGGAACCAGAGTAACGAGGCAAGATGCTGTGACCTAGGAGACCAGCCCCGGAGGTACGGGGCGAGGCCTGGGAGAGTCCATAGACGGTGTCCCTGCACTGAAGCCGTGAGGGACACTCCCTGCCCTGGGCCGGCTCTGCCAGCATGCCCTGCCCTTCGCCAAGTGTGCCAGTAAGCTACTGGCCTTGGTCCTTCCTCCCCGCTGCAAGGCGACAACTAGCACTCTCCCCGGGAGCTAAGCTGAAGCCCAGGGGGCAGCAGAAACTCTCCCCGGGTGCTGTGGCCACAGCGGGAATTCAATCCCAGACCTGCCCACCCCAGACCCCAAGCTCTCCCCCTCCCCCAGACTCCTCCAATCCCTCCCCCTGCATCCCCCAACCTGGCTCACTGCTCCTCATTCAAGCCTCAGCAATGACGTCACTTGTCTCCGC
>SJYC01038230.1:0-46163 GCA_006408675.1 Madoqua kirkii
GCGTGCTTTGGGGGGGCCCCAGCTGGCTGATGGGTGGTGGCCGAGGATAAGGGAGGCTGACCCTGGGGGTGGGCCCAGACCCCCAACCCCTTTCCTGAGGCTCTGATGCTTGACTTGACACAGCCAGAGGCAATTGTGTTTTGTTTGTCAAAGAGCCACAGGACTGGAAATGGTCTGAGAAGGAAAAACAGGTCTGGCCTCTCGGGGTCGGAGGCGGGGAGGGGCGCTGGGCAGGAAGAGCGGGCCCAGGGTGTTGGGTTGGCAAAGATTCTTTGTCCTAACTTCCCTGAGCCCCTCTGATGCTACCGTGGGACTCGGGAGCCACTCTCTTCTCTTTGGTTTGAAATTCCTTCAAAAGCCGGTCCTAAAACACGCACATGCTGAGATGTCTACGACAGATACTGAATCTTGATCAGAATGGATCAAAACCTTCAAACTAAAAAAACACAATTTTTTGGCATTGGCCAGGCTGACGCCAGCCCCTAAACCTCAGCTGGAATGAACATCTCAGGCTGGGGAGCCCCTGCGAGCCTGGTGTCTTGTGACTTCTACTGTTCCACCAACCTGGGTCCCAGGCAGATACTGGCTAAGCGCTTCCACTGACCTACATACCACCTGGGGTTTCCCCAGGGGCTCAGTGGTAAAGAATCTGCCTGCCAATGCCAGGAGTCACAGGAGATGAAGGTTCAATCTCTGGGTCGGGAAGATCCCCTGGAGGAGGGCACAGCAACCCACACCAGTATGCTTCCCTGGAAAATCCTATGGACAGAGGAGCCTGGCAGGCTACAGTCCACGGGATCACAAAGAGTCAGGCATGACTCAGGCTCAGTTGACCACAAAACAGCATACACGACCTACACCTGGCAGCCACTGACAGCCCACTGACAGCCCAGTGACTTTGCCTTTGAGCTGAGACCCATTGCCTTCAGGGACACCCGCCCCCAGGCAGAGGTCTTCCCGGCTAAACCAATCCCTTTGACATCCTGCCCCTCCTCTCTTACCTTCTAGCTGTGGATACAAAGTTCAGGTTTTTCTCCTGTGATTTTCTTAAAATCCCATTAAGCCCAGGAAAAACTCCTGTGTTTCAGTTTTAGCTGTCTGCTTATGGCAACTATAACCCACTTCAGATTAGTTATTTATATCTGCATCTTAAGTGAAAGGATTGTGTCTAGCTTATCCTTCACTCTCCCACAATGCCTTGCACAGAGTAAAGCCTCCATCAGTGTTGAAACAGCCCTGCCTTGGTATAATCTGTCATGAGCCCTGCACCAACCAAAGTATTTGTTAAAATGGCCAGACAAAACCAGAAAAAAACCAGATGCCCAGCAATAGGCATAATTAAGAGAATTATCACATACTTGTACTTCAGAATATTATGCAGCCAACAAAAAGTAAGCTTGAAATGAATTTGTGATGGAGAGTGCTTCAGTTCAGTTCAGTCGCTCATTTGTGTCCAACTCTTTGCGACCCCATGAATTGCAGCATGTCAGGCCTCCCTGTCCATCACCAACTCCCGGAGTTCACTCAGACTCACGTGCATCGAGTCTGTGATGCCATCCAGCCATCTCATCCTCAGTCGTCCCCTTCTCCTCCTGCTCCCAATCCCTCCCACTCCCAGCATGAGAGTCTTTCCCAATGAGTCAGCTCTTCGCATGAGGTGGCCAAAGTACTGGAGTTTCAGCTTTAGTATCATTCCTTCCAGAGAAATCCCAGGGTTGATCTCCTTCAGAATGGACTGGTTGGATCTCCTTGCAGTCCAAGGGACTCTCAAGAGTCTTCTCCAACACCACAGTTCAAAAGCATCAGTTCTTCGGCGCTCAGCCTTCTTCACAGTCCAACTCTCACATCCATACATGACCACAGGAAAAACCATAGCCTTGACTAGATGGACCTTTGTTGGCAAAGTAATGTCTCTGCTTTTCAATATGCTATCTAGGTTGGTCATAACTTTTCTTCCAAGAAGTAAGCGTCTTTTAATTTCATGGCTGCAGTCACCATCTGCAGTGATTTTGGAGCTCAAAAACATAAAGTCTTAGGCTCTAATGATAATACAAAAAAATGCAACAAAATTTATCTTTAGCAACCCTGGCTCAAAGGGCTTCCCAGGTGGCACTAGCGGTAGGGAACTCGCCTCCCAATGCAGGAGACACAGGAGATGTAGGTTCAATCCCTGGGTCAGGAAGATCCCCTGGAGGAGGAAATGGCAACCCACTCCTGTATCCTTACCTGGGTTATCTCATGGACAGAGGTGCCTGTCGGGCGATAGTCCATGGGGTTGCAAAGAGTCAGGCATGACTGAGCCTTGGCTCTACAGCTAATTTAAAAAAAAGTGGGGGGACTTCCCTAGTAGTCCTTGCTTCCACTGCAGGGAGCATGGGTTTGATCCCTGGTTTCAGAACTAAAATCCCACATGCTGCATGGCGTGGCCAAAAAAGTAAACAATAACAACAAACAAGAAGACCAAAATCACAAAAAGTTATGCCTAGAAAAGGTTGGTAAGTCTCATCATTACAAAGCCCATTCCCTGGTGGTCCCGTGGTTAGGACACCACGCTTCCACTGGAGGGGGTGGGGATCAATCCCTGGTCAGGGAACTAAAATCCCCAAAGCCACACAGTGCAGCTCAAACAAACAGACAAAAAGCAATGTCCACGTGATGAACTGGAGAGAGGGATGTGGGCAAGGGGCGAAGTCACATCCCACGTGACCTCAGGCCTCTTTGCTCCCAGCATGCTGTCCATGGAGGCCATGTGGTTAAGGACCATTGTCTGGTTGGTGGAATCACAGTTCGAAGTTTTTCTGTTTCCTTATTTTTCTTCTTAGGAACTTTGTGAATTTTCCAGAAAGGGCAATCATTAAAATGAAAAAAAAGAAAGAAAGAAATTCCTTAACATTGGCCAAATTGTTGGTTGTTTCTCGGTCATCAGTTGGTTGTTCAACAGAGGTTAACTGGGAATCTGGGCATCCTGCCCCACTCTGGCCCTGCTCTGGGAGCTCTGGCATCAGACGGCAAGATGCACGCTGGGGAAGGCCAGGGGGAGGCAGTGGGGGACCCAGGGGCAGCTTCCGTCTGAGCTTCCCAGAGCTCAGTCTCCCAACCTGTTGTTTCTCCTTCAGAGCTGTTTTGATGTTTTTCTAATAGCTTAATATGTTCCCTGCAGCCACCCCCTGCCTCTGAAAGCTTCCTTTGAAAAGCACATTAGAAAGTGCAGGCGTTTAAACTGGCTCATTGTGGCTTTAATCTCTTGTCTGATGTGTGACTTGACTGGCTTCCAAAAGCTCAGCGTTTATGTGTTTATAAAGCGATGAAGGGGAGGAGCAGAAGCAAGCTCCCAGAGCTTCAGATGACAGGGCACGGAAGCTCTAAGCACCAAAAGGCACTGGGTTTTGGAGACGCCTTCTTCCAGCTGGAAATGCCTAGGGCCTGGGGGGCGTGATGGTTTGGAGACCCGGAAACATGTCGCATAGAACACTAAGGATCCAGCAGGGTGGGGCAGGGAGCAGAGGAGCCCCAGACCCACGAAGCAGTCTCAGAGGCCGGCTTCTAACCCCGGATGGGGGATCACTAATGGTAAGCTTGGTGAAGCTGCAGGCAGAGTTCAAGAGACCACGGTCTGTTGGCCGGTTTTGCCAAACCACTTCATTCCAGGTCAATGAAACACACAGGAATTAAGCACAAGCTAGGCTTGATGCTACAACCTCGAGAGCAAATAAGTGGGCACCATCCCTGCCCCAGGAAGTTTCCAGAAAAAAAGCTACATTTGAGCATGTGTAAGGGCTACAGCCAGGTTGAGGATTTGAGGGGAGAGGGATGGACTGTTACTGTGCACCCCTTCTCATAATGAAGGCTTTAAATGCTGAGACTAAAAGCTAGAATTACAAGGAAACCAATCATATTAAAACGTAGTCAACAAAATACTAAAAATCGAGAATTTCCTGGCAGTCCAGTGGTTAGGACTCCACGCTTTCACTGTTGAGGGCCTGGGTTCAGTCCCTGGTTGGGGAACTAAGATCCCTCAAGGTGAGTAGTGCAGTCAAAATAATAAAGAAATTAAACAGATAAACAGAATTGACAAAGAAAAAGTAATATAAAATACTAAAAATTTAAAAAATGCTGAAAATCAAATTCATCACACACACAATCTTATCAACACCTAAATCACAAGATCTCATAATAACAATGGGCCTAATAACTACCAGGCTTTTGAAATAGTGATGGGCATAAACTACATTTCCAGATATCTACTATGACCGCAGTGCAACATAAAAATATATATGACAAAGTTAGAGCCAGGCTATTAGCAGAGCGGGCTTGGTTTTGGCTTGGCCTCCTGCGCAATTGAAGAAACCGCCTTGGTCAGAGGTCAGCAGCAATTCAATCTGTGGCCTCTATCAGTCCATGGACTTGGGTGAGGGTCCTGCTGTAGGCCTTCTCAAAAGGACAGCCTGTTTCCTTACGGAAATTAGAAAGTTTAACGCTGGACTTCCCTGGTGGCACAGTGGCTAAGAATCTGCCCGTCAATGCAGGGGACACGGGTTCAAACTCTGTCTGGTTAGACTCCACATGCCTCGGAGCAACCACGCCCGTGAACCACAGTTACTGAAACCCACGTGCCCAGAGCCTGCAGGCGGCAGCGAGAGAAGCCGCCGCCACGAGAAGCCCTCGCATCGCACAGAGAGTAGCCCCTCTCGGAGCAACTGGAGAAAGCCCGAGCAAAGCAACGAAGACCCAGAGTGGCCACAAACACTTGCTTCAAATTATTATTTTTTATTAATCATTTATTTGGCTCTGCTGAGTCTTAGTGGCGTGTGAGATCTAGTTCCCTAACCCGGGAACGAACCTGGGCCCCCTGCTTTGGGAGCATGGAGTCTTAGCCACTGGAACACCAGGGAAGCCCCGAAATTATTTCTTAAAAAGTAAACTAAAAATAAAATTTTAAACTTGAAGAGTAAATGTGCAGCTCCAGAAAAACCCACTCACAGCTGGTTCATGGACCAAGAAGACCTCCCTCACCAGGAAGGTCATGGACTTGCCTCTGTGACCTCAATGGACTCCAATAAGCTCTGCCCAGCCCCCAGCCCTCCTGGTGGGAACCAGAGGGGGCTTCCTGAAATACCATGCCAGCTGACCCGTGCCCTGTTTACGAGATACAGTGCGGCGTGGTCTTCCGATCGATCCACCCCCAAGCCCTGAGCCTCATCCTGTTTCCAGCCTTGCTTCCTACTGCATCGCCTCAGGGCAACCCCAGGGCATAGTTGTGGTTCTTCACTCCTCTCCGACACAGCCAAGACCAAGACCATGACCTCTGCTCCCTCTGCTAGAAGCAAGCCCCGTCCCCAAAGCCTTGCCTTCCGGCACGGGGCCCCAGAGCACCCGTGGTCGCCAGCTACACTTTCTGGGCAGGCCGCCTCCCCTCTTGCTGCCTCTGCACCTCTGCACCCTAGTGCTAGTGAACCGAGTTACCAGCCCTTCACTAGTGTCAACTGAAGGAGAGTTAGAAGCCAAGGAAATGGCCCACAGACCTGGGCTGAGCAGGGAGAGAAGGCTTCCAAATGCGGCAGGGAAGGTAGGAGACAGCCCTGAGCTTGGAATCTGCACACTGACCCTGAGCGCGTACATCTGACTCTGGGCCTCAGTGTCCCCATCTGCACACCGTGAGTACTGAACAAAGGGTCTCTGAGGTTGTGGGCTAGAAGCACGTTACTAAGGTCTCCATGAGCCATGCCAAGTCCAGCTCTGAGCTGGGTCTAGGGACCAGCTTCCACTCTCAGACTGTCAGCTTGGTCTGAGCGCTGGCTCCCCTCTGCACCCACAGAGCCCTCCTCAGCCAGCACCCCTTCCAGCATTTGGGCCCTCTAAGGCAAGCAGAGATAAACTGCAAGGCCTGCCCTAAACTCCCAGGGCTACATGTAAACTCCGAAGGAGATGGTCCTAGGGACATTTTATACTGGGCTTCCCTGGTGGTTCAACAGTAAAGAATCCGCCTGCAATGCAGGAGACACGGGTTCGGTCCCTGGGTCAGGAAGATGCCTGGAGGAAGGCATGGCAACCCACGCCAGTATTCTTTCCTAGAGAATCCCATGGTCAGAGGAGCCTGGCGGGCTACAGCTCAAGGGGTGCAGAGTTGGATACGACTGAAGTGACTTAGCACCCATGTACGTCCACCTTTTATAATATCAGGGGTGGGGGCATGCTTCTTTCGTAAAGGATCAGGTAGTAAATATGTTTAGACTCTGCAGGCCACATACAGTCTCTGCTACATATTCTTTGATTTTATAGCCCCTAAAAAATGTAAGACTCTTGGGACTGCCCTGGTGGTCCAGTGGTTAAGACTCCACCTTCCAATGCAGGAGATGTGGGTTCGATCCCCAGTCAGGGAACTAAGATCCCACGTTCTGTGGGGCAACTAAGCCCACACACTGCAACTACTGAAGCCCGCGTGCCACAGTGAAGTCCCAGCGCAGCACCCACCCCCCCCACCAAAATAAAAGCAGCCCATTTCACACTCACCACACCAAAACAGACCATCAGCCAAATACGGCCCATGGGCTAGTTTGCCAACCACGGTTTTAGATGCTCCAAGGCTACAACCAGCAGCCGCAGCAGCCAGCAGGCACAGTTATCTGGTTAAGCCACCCACAGGCACGTGTCCTGGGACGGGACAGATGTTTGAGGCCAGAAGGACCTATCACTGGTCCTGGTGGTCTTGGCCCCTTCGGGAGCTGTGTGACCTCTGGCCAGTCACTTAACTTCTCTGAGTCCCCACCTCCTCACTCGGAAACAGAGTGTCTGAGTCTGTTTGGGCTGCTATAATAAAATATCACAGACTGATGGCTTAGAAACAGCAGAAATGTATGTTTCACAGTTCTTGAGGCTAGAAGCCAGAGATCAGGGCTCCAGCTTGGTCAGGAGGGTCCTCTTTCTCGTCGAAGATGTATGGAATCTTCACGTGGAGGAAGGTCAGGGAGCAATGCGGGGACTCTTTAAAAGGGCACTAATCCCATCATGAGGGCTCCACCCTCACCCTCTAATCATCTCCCAGCTGCCCTAACTCTAACACCATCACACTGAGGGTTAGGATTCCAGGGAGGGTTTGGGAGGGACATAAATATTCAGACCATAGCATGGGAACAACACCTAGATCTGATAAATGAAAAAACCTCCCACCCAGCATCTGGAACACGCTCCATCCTTGGAAGCAGTTCTTTTAAACCCCCAATTCCTCTGAGTCAGGTGGAGAGCGCTCCTTCCTTAGGAAGCTGCATCTAGACAGCGGCTCTCACACCATCCCAAGGCTGGGTGTAGGGTAGGATGCAGGTGAGTGGGCATATGGGCACAGGCGAGTGCATCCATGCATCTCTACAGCTGCGGGGTCCCGAGGATGTGGATGAACCAGGTGGGGCTCTAGCCCAGAGGGTTCTGTGTCCAGTGAGGGGACCGCAGTGAGCCCTGAGAGGAGGGGAGCGCAGGCTGAGCGGAGGCACTGCAGTCTGAGGATGCCAGGAAGACTCTGGGCACACTGTGGGATGGGGAGGCTGGAGCATGAGGATCAGGGTGGGGGGGGAAGATCAGAGCCACATCCAGGCTGGCCCCCGGGGGCGATCGGGAGCCAGCACACGCCAGGTGGGGGTGCAAGACTGATTCTGAGGTTCAGGTGAGTCACCTTTGCCAGGGTCGGAGCAGAATGAAAGCCCTTGCCAATGGGGTCAGTGGAGGCACACCTGGGGGGGCAGGGGTGGCAGGCAGAGTCAGGGTGCCGAGTCCAGCAGCTGCAGGAGGCTGAGGACGGCGCGGGAAGGCCTCTGGGAGCGAGGGGAGAATTCTCACCTCCTGTGAGTTTGCCATTCTTGGATTGGTTGAATGGACACAGGATTTTAAAAAACTGCATTTTTCAAACATTTTGGCAAAAAAAAAAAAAATGTACTCAGGCATTCTTTAAAAAGCTGTTTCCATTTTCAAGTCCCTTCTTGGGACGCAGTCCAGCCCTGGGGTGTGGCTGCAGGCAGCAAGTGGGTAGGGCTCCGGGTGTGCCTCTGGGCTGTCCCTGAGCAATGAGAGACAGGATGTAGGCCCCTCTGGCTCAGACTGGCGCTGGTCTGCCAGAGGAGACGCTTGGAAAGGAAGCAGCCTTGGTTTTCAGCATCCTGTGTGGTTATCACAAACGACAGCTGGAAGAGAAATGATCTTTCTTCCTTGATGACAGACAAGGCAGGGCGGGGCAGACGTTGGAGCAGAGGAGCAGACTCAAGGCATGGCATGTGCCTAAATGGATCCCGGGTCAATGGCACCAGCCTGTGAGATCAGTGCATCCACAGGAGGTGGACAAGACCCCCATGTGTGGCTAAGGACACAGCTCTCCCAGGAATGGACTGTAAGGCTGTCCTTCAAAGCAGATCAAGACGATATCAGAACCTAGCTCCAGGCCTGGGCCATCATGTCAAAGGGGAGAGCTTAGTTAGAGTCTCAAGAAAGGCTCGTGCTGAATGAGGAGGCAGAAATGCTAAAGAAGTGTGTGGCGGGTAGAGGGTGCTGGAAAACGTGATGCAGACTTGAAAACTAAAAAGTCAACCTGGGAAGAAAAGGGTGCTGCCATTTCTGTAACGATGAAAGGCCTACGTCGTGCTAAGCACTTGTCTGCAAGTCATTCATTCGGTCCTCCTGGGTAGGTCATGCAGGAGGCAGCAGAGGTTGAGCAGCAGGGCCTCCTCTGAGACTGACAGTTTTGGCTGATTAGCAGGAGAACCTAGGAAGAGCTATGTAGTCAAAGCTATGGTTTTTCCAGTGGTCATGTGTGGATATGAGAGCAGGACCATAAAGAAGACTGAGCACCAAAGAGTTGATGCTTTCAAACTGTGGTGCTGGAGAAGACTTGAGAGTCGCCTGACAGCGAGGAGATCAAACCAGCCCAGCCTAAAGGAAATCAATACTGAATATTCATTGGAAGGACTGATACTAAAGCTGAAACTCCAATACTTTGGCCACTCGATGCAGAGTCAACTCATTGCAAGAGACCCTGATGCTGGGAAAGACTGAAGGCAACAGGAGAAGGGGACGACAGAGGATGAGATGGTTGGATGGCATCACCAACTCAATGGACATGACTTTGAGCAAACTCTGGAGACAGTGAACCACAAGCATTCCTGGCGTGCTGCAGTCCAGGGGGTCACAAGGAGTCGAACACGACTTAGCAACTGAACACTGGGAAGAGCTCCTTCCTCGCCTCCCTGTCCACAGCACCTTTCTCTCAGGATCTGGGGGTAGTTGTCGGGCACCTCCTCAGGACCACGCACTCAGCGGGCACAACCCTAGATAAGAACACTGAGAGTGGAGTGACCAGGCCAGGGCACAGGCCCATCGGGGCAGCACTGACATTTGAACCTTGTTCTGCTGGATTCTAAAGCCCATGCTCATCTCATCTCACTAAACCATCCTGCTTCTAAAACCAAGTCCAACTCCACTGCATGTCAGGGCAGCTGGCAGAACTGTCCCGGGAAGGATGATGACTCTGATTGAGCAGGGTCCAACTAAGCAAGGTGAATCCATTCTGAGTCCAGCTGCAAACCAGAGAGACCTGGCGACATGCAGGTAAAGGAGCTGAGAAGTTACCAGGAGACAAAAGGGAACTCGCGTACCATTCAGTGATCCAGACGCCCTAAGACACTTGCCTAAGTGAAAGTGAAGTCACTCAGTCGTGTCCGACTCTTCGCGACCTGTGGACTGTAGCCCACCAAGCTCCTCCGTCCATGGGGTTCTCCGGGCAAGAATACTGGAGTGGGTTGCCTAAGACCTAGCCAAATCCCCGGAGTGAATGCTCCTAGAGCAGGACACCAGACCCCTCCCAGCGAAGAGAGGGGCAAACTCAGGTTCCCAGAGTGAACTACTGGTTGACTATTATTTGGCTGACATTACTAGTACCATTTTATAAATCTGGAAATGGAGACTCAGTAAAGCAAAGAGCCTGCCAGAAAGCGGTGGATCCTAGATTAACAATAATAATTGTAACAGCCCAAATGTGTCTTGCATTCTGTATGTGCCGGCGTCTATGATAAAGGGCTGACAGTTATTCATTCATTTATCCTAAAAGACCAGTGAGACACTTCTCCCAACTTTATAACGAAAGTTTACATGCTCAGTCGTGGCTGACTCTTTGTGAACTCATGGACTGTAGCTCACGAGGCTCCTCTGTCCAT
The DNA here is from genome assembly GCA_006408675.1 of Madoqua kirkii. Taxonomy (NCBI): domain Eukaryota; kingdom Metazoa; phylum Chordata; class Mammalia; order Artiodactyla; family Bovidae; genus Madoqua; species Madoqua kirkii. Next base: position 10,191 of record SJYC01038230.1, read on the forward strand.
GGTATTAATATTTTCCAGGTAAGAATACTGGAGTAGGTTGCCACTTCCTTCTCCAACACAGAGATCAAACTCGGGTCACCTGCATTGCAGGCAAATTCTTCACCATCTGAGTCTGAGGATCAGTGATACTAAGAACAATGCCCAAAGCCAAATGGGTGTTAAATACTGAGGGCAGGACTGGAACCCAGAATAGCTGAGTCCAGAGCCTATGTTCTTAAACACCATGGTGCCATCTAGCTCCCATGCCCCTGCCTGTACTGGAACCTCTGAGGTCATCTTCTACAAGCATCTGAGCTCCAGGAAGGAGACTGCAGTGTGGAAATCTGGGCCTCTCAGCTTGAGAATCTAGACCTGGAGATCACAGACTGAGGCCTGAACTCAGTCCTGTGGGCAGCCCTAGTCCAGTGCTGCCCAGTCACTCTGACCCTCTGCCAATCCAGCTGCCCCCTGGCATTCAGCTCTAGAATGCAGAAACTTCAGGATCCACACCCGAGTAAACACCAGCTCCCACAGCAGGACCTAGAAGAAGTTAGAGCCCGGCGTGCCTCCTCCGCCAACCTGGCCAGGGGGGCCCCCACAGGCTGACCCAGAGCCCTGGCACGGGCTCACTCTCTTTCCCGTGCCACGCTTGCCTTTCCCGTTACTCACTCCTGCCCTGCAACACAGTTTCCACCCTACACGCGCCCACTGCTCTCACATTTGCAGATGGAATTTCAGGAAGCCAGCGGGCAGCTGGTTTTAATCCCCACGCCTCTTCCAAGAGGATTCTGGGACCTCTTTTTTGTTTACTTACTGTCAGACAACATTGCCGAGAGGCCAGGGCTCAGAGCATCGTTCAGAGCACCAGGGAGGTCCTCAGCCCTTCTCTCTCATCTGGCATTCGTCGAAGGTGATTCTGAGAGCAAGTGCATAAAAGCAGGGGCTGGAGGGACTTCCCTGGTGGCCCAATGGTTAGGAATCTGCCTGCCAATGCAGGGGTCATGGGTTCAATCCCTGGTGGAGGCAGATTCCACATGCCTGAGGGCAACTAAGCCCGTGAGCCACACCTACTGAACCTGTGCACCTAGAGCCCGTGCTCTGAAATGAGACGCCACCACAGTAAGAAGGCCACATGCCACAGCTAGAGAAAAGCCCACGCAGCAACCAAGACCCAGTGCAGCCGTAAATAAATACCAGGGGCCAGAACTCTCCACAACAGCTCAGTGGGTCACCGGGCCAGGAATTCTCACATCATCTTACTGAAACTTACAACCGGCCTCCAAGGGAGCTGAATCTAGAGTCAGGAACAATTGCTGGGCTTTATCCCATCAGAGGTAACCACCAGCTTGGGGAGACTGGGGACTGAATGGATCAAAGCCACACAGACTTCAGGGCTCCACAACCCTTCCTCGTCCAGGTGTTGTAAATGTTAATACAAGAAGCATCATTTAGAATAGGGTTGTGGGGTCCACTCTACAATTCTAGCCACAAAGGGGACAGGCCAAGGGTTCCCACAAAGGGACTGCTTTCAAGACAAGTGCTCTGTCATCACTGATAAATGGTGTTTGGAGCCACTGTTCTCTGGCCCACCTCCTTTCCCAGGCAGCTGACTATAAAACAGTATTTCCAATCACTGAAATTAACAAAACCCAAGCACTCCATCAAAAGGCACAGTGTGGAGGACCTAGGATTTCTACCCAAGAAATCCTGACCAGCTGACCTGGCAAGGAGTAGTCATATATGCACCTCTGGAAGGGAAGAGAATGCACAGGGCAAGCCTGAGAGAATGAGGGACAGAAAGCTGGACTGCCCAGAGAGAAAAAGCGTCCCTGGGCAAACCAGCGACTCCGAGGGGTGGAGCTTCGGATCCTCAGGCCAGGTGTGATTGGCTCAAACTGCCGGGAGGGCAGCCAATCAGAGCGTGCGAACCGGAGGGCTCCCTGCGGGGATCCTAAGCGCATCCTACCTGCTGCAGCCTAGCAGGGCGACCAGAGGACGGGGAGGCAGGGACTGGCCATCAGCTGCGGGTCACAGGGCGGCGGTGGGCCGGGCATCAGGGGACTTAGTCTGGGCCTAGCAAGGACCCTGAGTGTCGCAGAAAGCAGGCAGGAGGATGGGCAGGCCAATCAATGCTGCCCATTCGGACTCTAATTTGGAAACAGGAGCTTTGGGTCAGTTTTGGTGAGTCGGTTTTGGCCACATTGTGGGTCGTGGCCCAACCCCAGGCCTCGGCAGTGAAAACGCCAGCTGCACTCCCGAGTACCCTGTAGATGGACTCTCCACAGTCCTAGAGAGAGGGCTCCACCTGGCCAGTGGCAAGGCGCATCCCAGGTACTGCCCCAGCCTCCAAGGCCCCTTGCCTGTAGAAGACCCGGCCAAGCGGGTGGAGAGCTTCCAGGATGCGACGTTGGCCCCTTGTTCCTGCGCCTCCCCTCCCTCTCCTTCCCCACTGGCCCAGGGCAGTGTTCTCCGTGACAAAGTGTTACTGACAGATGCTTAAGACCCCCACCCCCACCCCGCCGCCACCCCCAGGCCTCTCTCCTATTGGCCCTGGGAATCGACAGCCCATGCCAAGCCCCCAGCTCCTCATGCCTTCTCCTCAGATAGGAACCTTCCCCCAGGAGGGGCGATTCCAACATGAATGCCCTAGACTTGCCCTACCTTCCTGAGGAGCCCAAGGGAGCGGGTTCAACCACAATGACCACACACACCTCCTGTAGCCCTCAAACCTGGATAACACGTCAACAGACCTAAATGTACTTTGACAGATAAATGGATGTGGATAGAGAAGATGTGGCATATACATATTATGCCTAAATCTACATATGCCATAGGATATTACTCAGTCATAAAAGAGAAGGAAAGAATGCCATTTGCAGCAACATGGACCTAAAGATGATCATACTAAGGGAAGTAAGTCAGAGAAAGACAAATATCATATGATATCTGTTATATGTGGAATCTAAAAAATGACACGATGATCCTATCCACAAAACAAAAACAGACTCACAGACTCACACTTGCAGTTGCCAAGGAAGGGGGGGCAGCGGGAGCTGGGGAGGGAGCCTGGAGTTAGCAGATGCAAACTGTGATACATAGAACGGATAAACAGCAAGGCCTTACGGTGCAGCACAGGGAACTAGAGTCTACATCCTGAGAAAAACCACAATGGAAACGAATATTAAAAATTTATATAACCGAAACCCTAACCCTTATGGCAGAAAGTGAAGAAGAACTAAAGAACTTCTTGATGAAAGTGAAAGAGGAGAGTGAAAAAGTTAGCTTAAAGCTCAACATTCAGAAAATGAAGATCATGGCATCCAGTCCCATCACTTCATGGGAAATAGATGGGGAGATAGTGGAAGCAGTGGCAGACTTTATTTTTCTGGGCTCCAAAATCACTACAGATGGTGATTGCAGCCATTAAATTAAAAGACACTTACTCCTTGGAAGGAAAGTTATGACCAACCTAGAAAGCATATTAAAAAGCAGAGACATTACTTTGCCAACAAAGGTCCGTCTAGTCAAGGCTAAGGTTTTTCCAGTGGTGATGTATGGATGTGAGAGTTGGACTATAAAGAAAGCTGAGTGCCAAAGAATTGATGCTTCTGAACTGTGGTGTTGGAGAAGACTCTTGAGAGTCCCTTGGACTGCAAGGTGATCCAACCAGTCCATTCGAAAGGAGATCAGTCCTGAATATTCATTGGAAGGACTGATGTTGAAGCTGAAACTCCAATACTTTGGCCACCTGATGTGAAGAGCTGACTTATTTGAAAAGACCCTGATGCTGGGAAAGATTGAGGGCAGATGTTAAGGAAGACTCTTGAGAGTCCCTTGGACTGCAAGGAAATCCAACCAGTCCATCCTAAAGGAGATCACTCCTGGGTGTTCACTGGAAGGACTGATGTTGAAGCTAAAACTGCAATACTTTGGCCACCTGATATGAAGAGCTGACTCATTGGAAAAGACCCTGATGATGGGAAAGATTGACAGCAGGAGGAGAAGGGGACAACAGAGGATGAGATGATTGAATGGCATCACTGACCCAAAGCACAAAGGTTTGGGTGGACTCTTGGAGTTGGTGATGGATGGGGAGGCCTGGCGGACTGCAATTAATCAGGTCACAAAAAGTCAGACATGACTGAGCGACTGACCTGAACTGAACTAATATGACAATTCTTAACTCTAAGATTAGATTCATACTGTTCATACTGTTCATGGGGTTCTCAAGGCAAGAATACTGAAGTGGCTTGCCATTCTCTTTTCCAGTGGACCATATTCTGTCAGACCTCTCCACCATGACCTGCCCATCTTGGGTTGCCCCGCAGGCATGGCTTGGTTTCATTGATTTAGCCAAGGCTGTGGTCCTAGTGTGATTAAATTGACTAGTTTTCTGTGAGTATGGTTCCAGTGTGTCTGCCCTCGGATGTTCTCTGGCAACACCTAAAATGATAGGATACCAAAAGAGGAATTACCCAGGTCATTAGGTGCCCAATATGCTACTGGAGGTCAGTAGAGAAATAACTCCAGAAAGAATGAAGGGATGGAGCCAAAGCAAAAACAATACCCAGAATGTCTCTCAATTGAAAAGCATTGCATGAAAATATAAGATTTTTAATTTTTGTCTTTTATTAGATAAAAAATTCAAAATTTCTCAGAGAACTCTTGGTCTCTGGAGAAAACTTCCTCATATCCCAGTCTGAGAAACCCTGCCCTGGAGGATGAAGACAGCACTCCTTGGGGACCCTCAGGGATGAGGCTCCCACCTAACCTACAGTCCTAACTCAGCAGGATGCTCCTGGTCTCTAAGCACCAGCTGCAGCACAACTACTGAAGCTTCTAGAAGCTTCAAGTCTTTGTGATGCCTCCCCAGCTTAGTTCTGCCTGGTGAGCCTCCCCTTCCCCAGTGCAAATCTCCTTCTAGATGACTGTTCTTTCAAGATTCAGTTCACAAAAGTAAAATGGAGAAACCTTTCCAGCCTTCTTCCCCTGCAAAGTAACAGCTCCCTCCCCCTTCCGTTGGGTCCCCGCAGGACCCTATGCATGTTGTCAATTACAACCTGTTTACTGAACACTCTAAATTTTCCCATGTTCCCCTCCCAACAACCCCAGGAGGTAGGTAATATGATCAGTTCCATCTCTCAGTGAGAAAACTGGGCTTTAGGAAGGCAAGCCATGGATCCAGGACAGGACCCAGAAGTCTGACCTCACTGTTCATTCTTTACCATTCATAAAGTGAAAGTGTTAGTCACTCAGTCGTGTTCAACTCTTTGAGACCCCATGAACCCTAGCCTGCTAGGCTCCTCTGTCCATGGGATTCTCCAGGCAAGAATACTGAAGTGAGTTGCCATTCCCTTCTTCAGGGGATCTTCCTGACCCAGGGAATGAACCTGGGTCTCCTGCCTTACTGGAAGACTCTTTACTGCCTGAGCCACCAGGGAAGGCCTTTCTGTTCATAACTATTGGCACAAACAAGTTCTCTGAAGAAGAGCAGGGTTGGATTCATCCTACTGATTGATTGTAGATGGGGTGACCTTTATTTTTAACAGTTTAAAAATAATTGGGAGTAAAACTGATGAACAATAAACTCATCTCTTAGAAAAGACCCTGATGCTAGGAGAGACTGAAGGCAGGAGGAGAACGGGACAACAGAGAACGAGATGATTGGATGGCACCACCAATGAGTTTGAATGACATGAATCTGAGCAAGCTCCAGGAGATGGTGATGGACAGGGAAGCCTGGGGTGGTGCAATCCATGGGGTCACAGAGTCGGACACAGCTGAGCAACTCAACAACAACAAACACATTTCAACTGTACAGTTTGATAGTTTTAACATCAGTTCAGTCGCTCAGAGTCCAACCATCTCATCCTCTGTTGTCCCCTTCTCCTTCTGCTTTCAATCTTTCCCAGCATTACAGTCTTTTCAAATGAGTCAGTTCTTCGCATCAGGTGGCCAAAGTATTGGAGTTTCAGCTTCAGCATCAGTCTTCCAGTGAATACTCAGGATTGATTTCCTTTAGGATTGACTGGTTTGATCTCCTTGCAGTCCAAGGAACTCTCAAGAGTCTTCTCCAACACCACGGTTCAAAAGCATCAATTCTTCAGTGCTCAGCTTTCTTTATGGTCCAACTCTAACATCCATACATGACTAATTGGAAAAACCATAGCTTTGACTAAATGGACCTTTGTCGGCCAAGTAATGTCTCTGCTTTTTAATATGGTGTCTAGGTAGGTCATAGCTTTTCTTCTAAGGAGCAAGCATCTTTTAACTTCATGGCTGCAGTCACTATCTGCAGGGACTTTGGAACTCAAGAAAATAAAGTCTGTCACTGCTTCCATTGTTTCCCCACCTATCTGCCATGAAGTGATGGAATCAAATACCACGATCTTAGTTTTTTGAGTGTTCGGTTTTAAACCAACTTTTAAACATATATACCTTTTAGTTTTAACATATATACCTTTAAAACCACCACCTCAATCAAAGATAACAAACACCCATCACCACAAAAATTTCCTGATCCCATCTCTTCACCCCTCCCTCCTGCCCACACCTTGCTCCAGTCAACCACTGGCATGCTTACTGTCACTAGATGTTAGCTCTCACTGTTTGGTGATCTTTACATAAATGAACTTGTGTGTGTGTGTGTGTGTGTGTGTGTGTGTGTGTGTAGTGAGGGGGACAGGTGGTGTGGTTCTGGCTTCTTCAACTCAGCACAATTACTTTGAGATTCATGCATGCTGTTGCCTTGAATCAATGGTCCATTCCTTTCCATTGCTAAGTAATATTCCATAGCATGCGAAGACTTGCCAATCAACTGTTTTTGCTCTTACAAATAAAGCTGCTCTGAACACATGTGCACAGACATACTCTTTCATTTCTGTTGCAAAAACACCTAGGAGTGGAGTGACTGGATCTGATGGCAGATACGTGTGCACATCTTTAAGGAACTGTCACATTATTTGCCAAAGTGGCCACACCACTCTTCCTCCCACCAGCAGTGAGTGAGAGCTCTGATTCCCACAGAGCCCTCGATGGTCAGTCTTCCTGACCTTAGCCCTTTTTAACCAGCCGTGACATCTCACTGTGGCTTTAATTTGCAGTCCCAAACGGCGAACCATCTGATTGCCTTTCGTGTTTCTTCTTTAGGACAGCGGTTCCCAACCTTCTTAGCACCAGGAACTGTCTTGTGGAAGACAGTTTTTCCATGGGTCTGAGTCAGGGGATGGTTTGGGGATAATTCTTACAAAGAGCTCTCCACCTAGATTCCTTGCACTTGCAGTTCATGGTAGAGTTGGAGCTCCTATGAGAACCTAACGCCTCTGATCTGACAGGAGGCGGAGCTCAGGTGGTACTGAGCGTGGTTGGGGAGCAACCTTAAACAGAGGTGAAGCTTGCCGCCACCTGTCACTCGCTTCCTGCTGGGCTCCTAACAGGCCGTGGGGCAGTAAGGTCCGTGGCCTAGGGGCTGAGGATCCCTGCTTCAGGACAACTTCCTAAGCTCCAGACTGCGCTCAGCACTTCCCAGGCACCTCCTCCTTTAAGACCACTGGTGTGCCCAGGGCTGGGCCTGCTGGATGGAGGCTGAAGGAGTAAGGAGCTGAGTGATGGGGAGACACTAGCCAACAAAAACCTGCTCCAATTTCAAGGGCGCTGCCAGCTGACTCCTAAACCGACAGCCAGGAGTGTGGAGACACAGATGAACAGAGTCCTTCACGTGTGCATGCGGCTCTCAGAGCATCCCGAAAGTGTTTCCATGGGCCCCTAACTCCATGCCTCTGTGGATCCCTGGTTCAAAAGGAACCCGGGTGTCTGCTCAGCAACTCATGTGGCTGCCGTGGGGTCTCCAGCTGCTATGGGGGCTCTTAGCATCAGGGATGGAAATCAACAACTTCCAAGGAACTCTCAGGCTGCTGTTCTCATTTGAATGTGAACTGTGTCTGGGACCGGCCCCTCATCAACTTGATCACTGCTGTCTTGATCAGGGTACTTGAGATGGACACTCACACAAGTCAATGCTCACAAGTATACATGAGCAGATACATAAATCTGGAAAATATCAAGACTAATATTTACCACCTTTGGCTCTTAGTCGGAAATTGATAATTGCTAGTTCTGTTCTTTTTTATTAGAAAGAAGAAGTGTAGAGCCAGAAGGAGCATCTCTCTAGCCTTATTTGGTTCTTGATACACACATGCTTCAGGTTCAGGGAGATTGGAGAAAGGCAGGGATGGGGGGAGGGTGGACATAGCACAAACTGCTAACTCCCTATCAGAGCCTTCCTTCAGGCCACAGCTGGGGACAGAGTGGGCCCCAGGATGGGATTAGGGAGCCCTGGGTCCAATGCAGGCTCCACTACCCACCAACTCCTAAACTCCAGCCTCCCTGTTGGTCAATCAAGAGCAAGAACTGACTTGCATGCCATCAGAGATGTGGGAGCTTGAAACTGAAAAGCTGTTTTGAACTTTTGAACTTTTGAATTGGATGTTTTGAACATCCAATTCACCTCCAGACTTTTTTTTTTCTTTTTAACAGAATAGCAGTTAGGAAGGAGAAATATATGCTTCCAAGAAGCCCTGCTGTATTCAAATGCACAGAACTATAATAATGATCCTCAGGCAACCTGCAGGCTAATTGTACCAAGTTACCATGTTACGGCGCATAGTAACCAGGGGCTGTAATATGAAGTGGGCTTGGCATGTTGAAGTCAGTGCCACACTGTTCCAAGCTCCAAGCTACACTTCCAACCTGTAATAACCAGAGACCTTAATAAGAGCCGCCTCTTTGTGCCAGGCCATGTTCTAAAATATGTAATGTTTTAGAAAGAAATAGCCTACCAGGAAAGTACTATTATAGGCCCCATAGTGCAGATAAGCTCCAGTACTTTGAAAACTTCAGTACTTTGGCCACCTGATGTGAAGAACTGACTCATCAGGAAAGACCCTGATGCTGGGAAAGACTGAAGGCAGGAGAAGAAGGGGAAAACAGAGGATGAGATGGCTGGATGGCATCACCGACTTGATGGACATGAGTCTGAGTAAGCTCCAGGAGTTGGTGATGGACACGGAAGCCTGGAGTGCTGCAGTCCATGGGTCATTAAGAGTCGAACACGACTGAGTGACTGAACTGAACTGATGGTAGATAAGGGCTTCCCTGATAGCTCAGTTGGTAAAGAATCCGCCTGCAAAGCAGGAGATCCCAGTTCGATTCCTGGGTCAGGAAGATGCTCTAGAGAAGGGAGAGGCTACCCACTCCAGTATTCTTGGGCCTCCCTGGTGGCTCAGTAAAGAATTCGCTTGCAAGCAGAGAGATGTTAAATGCTTTTCCCAAAGCATCCAGAGTGGGATTGAAACTTGAGCAGCTTGGCTTCAGAGCCTCTCCGCACCACCTTTCTTAAAAAAATTTTCATTTTATACTGGAATATAGTTGATTAACAATGTTGTGTTGGTTTCAGGTGTATGGCAAAGGGATTCAGTTACACACATACATGTAGCTATTCTTTTTCAAATTCTGTTCCCAGTTAGATTGTTAGAGAATACTGAGCAGAGTTCTCTGTGCTAAACAGTAGGCCCTTGTTGGTTTTCTGTTTTGTTTTTTTTTTTTTTTTAAGCAGCATATACATGTTCATCCCAGACTCCCAGTTTACTCATCCCCGCCCAGAGCCTTCCCTTTAACCACAGTGCCTTGCCTGGAGACAAGTGGTCAGCAGCCGCCTGGTCAGGGCCTTAGGGCTCATTCGATGATGGTGAGAAACAGGTGCTGCTGGATGGATGAAAGGGCTGTGACATAGACTCCACAGTTCATCCTACTGTTCCCAGATACCACCTAGAGCAAGCATTCACATCTGGGCCGGGCCTGTGGCCCAATCCACTAAACCAAGTTTCGCCATCCGCCCCTGCCCCTCCTTGCACCTGCAGCCCTTGATACACAGCGCCAACCAGCACGCCCAGCTCATCTCCATGCCTGTGGTCGATGTTTGTCTTTCCATTAGACAGCTGCTCTCAAGGGAGGCCGTGTCCCACCTGCTCCATATACCCAGGGCGGGGCGCAGGGAGAAGGATAACAGTGATGCTTACTCAGTGAGCCTGACACTAACGTTCTTGGAAAAAGCAAGGTTGGTTCCCATGAGGTCAGACCAGGATAGGGAGTTCCTGAAACTGTCCCAAGAGGCTTAGCGATAGACACCTCCAGAAGCCAATGAAAAGTACCACGGAAACCTCCCTGCATTTCACCGTGTAATAACTGGACCACTTCTTGGGAATCCTCTTATCTAGCTATGCCGTTTTACAGATGGGGAGACTGAGGCTTAGGGAAGGAGAGAGACCCACCCAAGATCTTGCTGTAGCTCACTGGCAGAGTTATGGCCAAGACTCATGTTGGTATAAAAACATTGGGCCTCTGAAGGAAACATTACATTTCTTCAAAATAACCCACAGATAAGTAACAATCAGCTCTCACACTTACAGACAATTCATTTGCAACAAGTGTGCCTAGACAACTCAGTGGGGAAAGAATAGTCTTTTAAATGAATGGTGCTGGGACAAATGGATATCCACATGCAAAAGAATGAACCTGGATCACTACCTCACACCATATACAAAAATTAACTCAAAATAGATCAAAGGCCACATTGCAACAGCCCCAACTATAAAACTCACAGAAGGAAACATAGGCATAAATGTTCATGACCTTGAATTAGGCAATGATTTCATAGAAGTGACACCAAAAGCACAAATAACAAAAGAAAAAAAAATAGACAACCTGGACTTTATCAAAATTAAAAACTTTTGTGTTTCAAAGGACACCATCCAGAAAGTGAAATGACAACCCAGGGAACGGAATAAAATTTTTGTAAATCACATGCTAGAAAGACAAAGATCCAATTATCAAATAGGTGAAAAATCTGAATAGACATTTCTTCAAAGAAGATGTACATACAGATCGTCAATAAGCACATCAAAAGATGCTCAACAGCATTAGCCATCAGGGAAATGCAAATTCAAACCAAAAGAAGATACCATGCACTCCAGAACGATAGCTATAATCAAAGAGACAGACAATCACAAATATTGGTGAAGATGCTGAAAGTGAAACACAGCTGCTGGTGAGACTATAAAAAGTATAGTCGCCTTGGAAAACAGTCTGGTAGCTCCTCAGATGATTAACCATAGGGTTAGCACATGACCCGGCAATTCCTCTCCTAGGCATACACCCGAGAAATGAAAATACATGTCCCCCAAAGACTTGTACACAAATGTTCATCAGAACCAAAAAAGTAGAAACATCTCATATGTCCATCAACTTACAAATGGATAAATGTGTTATATTCATACCAAGGAATATTACTCAGCAATAAAAAAGGAATAGTGTTGTGATGGTTCCTGTATGTACAGCATACAGGAACCTTGAAAATATGATGCTAAATCAGAGAAGCCGATCACAAAGGACCACATATTGTATACTTCCACTTATATGAAAGTAGAACAGGCAGGTCTGTAGAGACAGAAAGAAAATGAATCCAGCCTAGGGCTGGAGTTGGGTGGGTGGAGGCATGGGCAAACTGGGGATTGTATAGGTTGTGGGGGGGAGGTAATAAAAATATTCTAAAGATGATTGTGGTGATGTTTGTGCAGATTTGTGAATATACCAAGAGGCATCAAATTGTGCACTTCAAATGTACCCATTTAAATTGTATATTTTAAAATATATATCAATAAAATGATTTCTTTTCTTAAAGAAACAATCATGACTTCCCTTGTGGTCAAGAGGTTAAGAATCTGCCTGCTACAGAAAACAACAAAATTCTGTAAAGCGATTATCCTTCAATTAAAAAAAAATTTTTTTTTAATGGTGAAATCCATCAAAAAAAGAAGAATCCACCTGCCAATGAAGGAGACACAGGTTGAATCCCTGACCCCGGAAGATTCCACGTGCTGAGGAGCAGTTAAGCCCATATGCCACTGCTAGAAAAAGACTATGCAGCAGTGAAGACCCAGGTTCGGTTCAGTTCAGTTCAGTCGATCAGTCGTTTCCGACTCTTTGTGACCCCATGAACTGCAGCATGCCAGGCCTCCCTGTCCATCACCAACTCCTGGAGACCCAACCCAGACAAAAATAAAGAAGAAATTTAAAATAAATAAAGCCAACCTTAAAAAAAAAAAAAAAAAGGAACGTAATGTTTAAAAAAGGACACTGTGTCAGACAGGCAGGTGGGGGGAACCTGAACAGCTCAGGATTCAAAGGGGTGCACCAACTTCCCTGTGGGCGCTAGGGAGCTGGTGAGGGTCTGTGAGCAAGGGAGGGGCAGGCTCTGGTCAGTGACAGACTCACAAGCAACAGAGGGCAGCCTTTGACCAATTATCTGGACACAATGTTGCACTGAAAAGGCTCCTAGCAACCGGACACCTTCACTCACCTGCTAGGAAATACCCCGTGATGTGCCGTTTACCCCCAGGCACTGTTTTTATTGGAAACCTGCTCCTCGACAAAAAAACCAGAGTTCAGGTCCAAGGATCTTTTCCTACTAGCAGCTGACTGCAAGTGCAAGCATCTGCTGAGCGGCGGGGGGCAGCTGTCCCTCCCCAGGGTGTCTGTCCCCGACGTCAGTCCCCACGGGCTGCTCCCAGCAAAGCTCCCCCGGCGCTCACCACAGCCAGTGCTGTTTGGCGGGTAACCAGTACTCCGCCTGTTCCCCCCACCCCCACCCCAGGTCACCCGTGACCCCGTGATTGCGCTTGGGTGAGTGTCAAGGTCCTCATGAGTCTTGACCTTTGGATGACAAAGGAAGCCCCTGTGCGCTGGGGAAGATGTCAGCCAGAGTTTCCACGTACAAGGCTACCTGCTGAGTGCCAGGCACTGGGTAGACATCGTGCGTCAATTACCCACCAACCCCCAAGGAAGGGGCGACCGTGCAACCTCACAGATGGGGCAACTGAGGCTCAGAGGGGCTGGCTCTCGGGCTCAGGCCAGACAGCTACTGAGGCGGGAGCGAACCCCAGCCTGTGGGGCCTCAGTGGCTGTGCCATGCTGCAAAGTGACCCGCAAAAGGAGGAAGTGAGTCAGGAAGGCGAAAGAAGTGGGGGTTCCTCTTTGAGTCAGAGCAGGATGGCCCATCCCACACTCAACTGGTGCAGAGGCGGGGGTGGGGGTGAACCCCAGCGGATCAGACCGACAGGCGCTGGGCCCTCTGAGCACGCCTGAGATGGAGCACAAGCCAAGAGCTATGCCTGGCTTGCGGGGGCTTCGACGGGCCTGGTGACGCCAGGCCTCTCAGTGTCGGCTTGAAACAAATCAGATCAGACAGGGACACCAGCCAGGCTGCGGGGGCCTGGCCTGGGCTTCCAGGAACCGGCCGAGAAAAACCCAGCTTTCTCTAGTTTATCCCCCTTTGTGTCTCTCACTCCATCCACCCATGGGTAATGACGAAGGATGTCCCCTCAAAGGATCCGAGTGAGCAGACAGAGGGAGGTCGCCATCTCATCTCACCCAGAACCACAGCCGGCCGACTGCTCTCTGCTCCAGAGCTCGGGAGATGCTCAATTCATTTAATGACAAATCTGGTTTCAACGCCTGCTCTACACCAGACCCTGTGGTTGGTGCTGAAAATCAGAACAGTGAACAGAGTCAACCAGATCCTGCACCCTCGGGTGACCTGACAGCTCAGGCTGGAAGGTGGGCACAGCGTTCAGTGTTCTCAACACACGAAGTCTCCCTCCTGCCCCTACCTCCCCACCAGTCTCTGCAACACAGCATTTCTCAGCCTGTGACCCTCTGAAATTCACCAGCTCACTTCCCAAACATCCCGTGAGTAGCACTCACTAAATTCACTTTTCAAAATGTCTCTGTGGACCGGAGGTTTTAACCTGCCTCTCCCAACAATCCTGGGTTTCCCCAGTGGCTCAGTGGCAAAGACTCCATCTGCATTGCAGGAGACGCAGGAGACAGGGGTTTGATTCCTGGATCCGGAAGATCCCCTGGAGGAGGAAACGGCAACCCACTCCAGAATTCTTGTTGGGAAAATCCCATGGACAGAGGAGCCTGCCAGGCTACAGTCCATGGGGTCGCAAAGGGCCGGACACAACTGAGAGACTAAGCATGCACCCCCAACAGCAGGTGGGACCCCTGAGTTGGGCTGTGTAGGCTCCGTGGGCCCCTAAAATTTCACACAGCTTTTTGTGTTTATGTTTGTTCTTCTGCAAGATCTACAGGTCCCATCAGCTTCCCAAAGTTCCCTGACTAGGGCTACACCCAGCCCCTGGTGTTAATTATTAACATTTCTCCTTGTAAATGACCCAGAATATTCCCTGAGGAGGATGTCACAAACGTTCCTTAACCGCTGCCATTTTGCTGGACGGTTACTTCCCATTCTGGTTGTTTTTCTCAGTTCCTAGAACACTTGCCAGTTTATCACCGCTTTAACGTTTGCGCAAGATCAGTACCCCTTTGGCCACCAAGGAGAGCCCCATCTATTCTTGTATTATCCCTTCCAAATGGCATTTTTCTGACCAGAAATCATCATTTTTTCCTTCAGCGTCAGCAGCTGGGCTTCTTTGGGGGGCTGTTTTCCACTAAGAAACAAAGTTTGTGGTCACGTGGCCGTAGCTGCCTGGCCTGTAACAAGGAAGACCAGGGACTAAGCAAATCTGAGTGATGTGGGGTGGTCCGGCTGGGCTGGGCTGGGCTGGGCAGGGTGGGGCTCGCTCCTGGTGAGTCACTAGGCTGGACATCCCCTTCCACCCCCACACAGCCACAGTCACAAAGGCCTGCCTCTCCCAGGACTCTTCCTAACAGCTGATGGGAGCACAGACTCAGAGTCAACTGGCCGAGCAGATTCAGACCCAACTCTCCTGCTGAAAAATGAGGTGGATTTGACTCTTCTGACTTCACTTTCCCATCTGTGAAATGGGAGTAATAATTGTATGAACTTCTTATCATTGGTCTGATTGAGTTATACTGATAAACAGTGCTGGTAAGCAGTAGGCATTATTTAAAATGTTTTAGATAAATACAAATATGCAAATTGAGGGGAGAAAAGATGTCATTTAACTGTCCAGCAAAAGGAAAATGGTTAAGGGAAGTTGGTGACATCCATCCCATGGAATTTTCTGGGCCATTTACACTGAGAAACGTGATTCGAATAGTCCTGCTGTGTCTGAAGAGAAAAAAGATCACACTGCAACTGTTTCAGTGGCCAAGACACGGAGGAAATCTGGATGTCCATCACCAGACGAATGGAAAAGAAGATGGAGCAGACGCATGCGCAGACACACACCCACAGACAGAATGGGATACCACTCAGCCATGAAAGACAAGGAAATAATTGTTGGCTCAACATGGATGGACCAGAGATGATCACACTAAGGCAGAAAACAACAAATTCCAGGTGAGATCACGTATATGTGGATTCTAAAATATGACGCAAACGAACTTACTTACAGAGCACAAACAGACTCACACATCTAAAAAAATAAGCAAACTTACGGTAACCAAAAGGGAAACGGAGATGAGGAATAAATTAGGAGTCTGGCATTAACAGATACAAACTACTATATATAAGATAGATAAGTAACAAGGTCCTACTGTATGGCACAGGGAACTATAATCAGTATCTTATAATAAACTATTGATATAATGGCAAAGAATATGAAAATGCATATATATATTTATATATACATAGGTATATACACTGGAGAAAGAAATGGCAACCCATTCCAGTATTTGTGCCTGGGAAATCCCATGGGCAAAGTCTGAGCCTGGTGGGCAACAGTCCATGGAGTCGCAAAGAGTCAGACACGATTTAGCAACTGAGCACATGTATCTGCGTGGGTAACTGAATCACCCTGCTGTTCAACAGAAACTAACACAGCTCTGTAAGTCAACGACACTCCCATTAAAACTCCTTGCCCTCTGGGCCAGGGGCTGCAGACTTTTTCTGGAGTGGGTAAGATAGTAAATATTTTAGGCTTTGCAAAGCCAGATGGTCTCTGTCACAATTATTCAAATTTGCAACTGTGGTGTGAAAACAGCCATTCAGTATGTAAATGATGAGTGTGGCAGTGTTCCAATAAAACCTTGTTGACAAAATCATGTAGCGTTTGGACAGTGGGCCGCTGTTTGCCAACCCTTGCTGTGCAATTATACAAAAACTGTGTCAAAAAAAGATAAAGATTGAAAGGAACACAGAAAAAAAGGAAGAAGTTCTCTTAGAGCACTGGAACCACAGGTACATTTTTTACATGTCAATTTCTTTAAGACTGTAGTAGCCAGTTTTAAGAAAATTAAAAAACTTTAAAGCTGGGTACAAGCTATCAATAGCAACAAATTAAGAGATTTCACAGTTCCATTAGACTTTTAAAATAAGTTAAAATGGGGAAGCCCAGCTTTCATATTAAGCTGCACAGAAAAGGTGGTCTGTGAAGTGTGGCCAGTATAAGACTGAACCTAGCTTCTCCATCTACTAGCTGTGTGACCACAGGCAAGTTTATCCTCCTCTCTACTCCTCTGTTTCCTTGTTTGTAAAGTGAGGGTACCAGCGGCACCAACAAGCATGCAAAGGCCTGGCACTGAGCCTGGGGCCCAGTAGACCCTCCATATAAAGCACCAGCTCTCATACCCACAGGACTCACACAGGCCAGACGGTGCTGACCGTGGTCTCTATCATTCCCAGGAAGAGGTATGCTTTACTTCCCTGACCGTGGTCTCTATCATTCCCAGGAAGAGGTATGCTTTACTTCCCTGACCGTGGTCTCTATCATTCCCAGGAAGAGGTATGCTTTACTTCCCTGACCGTGGTCTCTATCATTCCCAGGAAGAGGTATGCTTTACTTCCCTGACCGTGGTCTCTATCATTCCCAGGAAGAGGTATGCTTTACTTCCCTGACCGTGGTCTCTATCATTCCCAGGAAGAGGTATGCTTTACTTCCCTGACCGTGGTCTCTATCATTCCCAGGAAGAGGTATGCTTTACTTCCCTGACCGTGGTCTCTATCATTCCCAGGAAGAGGTATGCTTTACTTCCCTGACCGTGGTCTCTATCATTCCCAGGAAGAGGTATGCTTTACTTCCCTGACCGTGGTCTCTATCATTCCCAGGAAGAGGTATGCTTTACTTCCCTGACCGTGGTCTCTATCATTCCCAGGAAGAGGTATGCTTTACTTCCCTGACCGTGGTCTCTATCATTCCCAGGAAGAGGTATGCTTTACTTCCCTGACCGTGGTCTCTATCATTCCCAGGAAGAGGTATGCTTTACTTCCCTGACCGTGGTCTCTATCATTCCCAGGAAGAGGTATGCTTTACTTCCCTGACCGTGGTCTCTATCATTCCCAGGAAGAGGTATGCTTTACTTCCCTGACCGCGGTCTCTATCATTCCCAGGAAGAGGTATGCTTTACTTCCCTGACCGTGGTCTCTATCATTCCCAGGAATGAGGTATGCTTTACTTCCTAACTAAGGAAAACCCCTCCTATGGTTTTCAAGTTTGGTTTACAAAAGGATACAGAGCAACTCGAACTCCACTTTCATTTAAGAACTCGTACCCCACCGGACTTCCCCTGGCCATTCAGCGGTTAAGACTGCCTTCCAAGGCAGAAGGTGTGGGTTTAATCCCTGGTCAGGGAGCTGAGATCCCAGATGCCTTGTGGCCAAAAAACCAAAACCAAAACATAAAACAGAAGCAGTGTTGTAACAAACTTAACAGAGACTTTAAACATGGTCCACTGGAAAAAAAAAAAAAAACTTGAAAAAAATTTTTTAAAGTAAATAGCACCCCAGTTGTAAGAGCAGTCTAAGGAAGGCAGTTGGTAATAGTTAATTAGTGTTAGTTGCTCAGTCATGTCTGACTCTGCGACCCCGTGGACTGTAGCCCACCAGGCTCCTCTGTCCATGGAATTCTCCAGGCAAGAATACTAGAGTGGGTTGCCATGCCCTCCTCCAGGGGATCTTCCCAAACCTAGGATCGAACCCAGGTCTTCTGCATTGCAGGCAGATTCTTTACCGTCTGAGCCATCAGGAAACTGGGTTTGTTCCAAATGGGAGTTTTCAGAGCGAGTGAGTTCTTGGAGAAGCATTGGCAGAACCCAAGGGAAACCCAGGGCCCTATAGGGGCACAGGCACCAGCACGCTTCTTCCTGGCCAGCCCCGAGGAGGTAGAAGGACCACAGTCCTCTCTTTTGGGCATCTAAGGCTCAGAGTCAAAGGCCTTTCTAAGTTAATCCCTCCAGGGCTCCGCAGCCCACACCTGAGAAAGTCCACAGTGTGGGAAAGTTGTGGTCCTTCTCCATCCATCTCTGCAGCCTCACCTCCCACTGCCTCCCACCTCCTCTTTCGGAGCCAAAGCTCCCCGGGGCTCCTTGTACACACCATGTGGCCTCTCCCCTCAGGGCTCTTCTTTGCCTGCCGACATTCACTCATCAGCTCCACATCACTATCTCCAGGAAGACCTCCAGGATTTTTTCAGAGAGTAACAGGCTGAGAACTAACACTGTTGAGCATCTTCCAGGTGTAAGTCCCTGGGCCAGGTGTTCACATACAGCTCATGGAGGTCTCCCAACTCCTGTTAAGTAAGAATGACGGTCTTTTTTACATAAAGAAATCAAGGTCCTTACATGACCTGCCCAAAGTCACACAGAAGGTAATTGAGCTGCCTCATTCTCCCCAGCAGTCCTTCAGCAGAGCCCGGGAGTTTAGACCTGTCTCCCTTCTGCCAGAGCTGCAAGGTGGTGTCCACTGAAGAGTCCAGAAGAGCCCATCCTCTGTACCACGAACCCCTGCCTCGCGTCCGGATGCCTCAGAGCACCCTGAGACCTTCCTCCAGGAGCCTTCGCCTCCCTGGAGTCTAAGGTCAATCGTTAGCAGGCTGTGCAGATTATAATTAGCACAGCCCCGTTCCTGCCAGAGCTTCACACGCCAGGTTCACGACATGTTTCTGTGAAGCCAAGGGCATCAGCCTTGGGGACTCACTTGTTCCTCACTCTGTGGGGGGAAGGGCACCATGAGGGGGTCACCTGCAGGGGTTAGCCACGTCCATTGTAGAGGCAGAGGTGCCCCCTTGGACGTCAGCACCAGGAACTACCAGCACCCCGGGAAAAGCCACGGGGGGCTCTGGAGCAGCATTTCTCCCGGGAAAGAGGTGCTTGGCCCTCCTGGACTCCACTCCTCCCGCCCAGCAGGCCTGTGTCTGGGGCTGAGCTCCCCATCAGTCCCAGCAGACAACACCTTACTGTGGTGTGCACTGCCAGACTTCTCTCCCTCCTTATGCCCCTGATGTGGGCGGCTTAGTCCCTCTCCCCGGAAGAAACTGGGCTCTCTGACAATCCCTTAGCAGAGCCCCCGGTCCTCCTGCTGCCAGGCAAGGTCCCCCACCCATCAGGGGAGAGGGGCAGTTGGCACCTGAGCCTGGCTCTTTGCACTCCCACCGCGAGGGCCTCGGGCAGACATACGGGGCTTCCCCCACCAGGCACAAAAACATCACGTGGCCTTCTAAACTGCGTTTCCTTCCTCTTGCACAGTGCTAGCTTTGGTAGATTTTTTTTCCTTTTTTCCTTTTTGACGTTTATTTATTTCTTTGGTTGCATCGGGTCTTAGTGGCGGCAGTCAGGATCTTCGTTTCATCATGTGGGATTTTCTGTTGCAGTGCATGGACTCTCTAGCTGCGGCTTTTGGGCTTAGTTGCTCCACATCAAGTGGTACCTTGGTTCCCCGACCAGGAATCAAACCCACATTCCCTGCACTGCTAGGTGGATTCTTAACCACTGGACGAATAGGGAAGTCCCTTTTAGTGGATTTTCTTGCAGGGACTGATAGCCTACCGGGTTTGCATGAGAGGCAAATGCCACCCTCCTGAGCTGACCACACTCAACAGTAGGGCTGCCACCACCCAGGGGAAGGTGCGGTCCCTTCTGCGTCCACGGGAGGCAAGCCACACATGCTGGGCCTGAACCACTTTCCCTCCACCGACCTGCGGCCTCCAGCCCACCAGCAGCTGGCCAGGGCTGGGTGATGCCGCTTCTCCTTTGCATCTTGTCCACAGCAGGTGACCTCCTGATGGGGTCTGTTTACTTATTGCTTGCTGGTTGAAGGTTGATGATTCTAGAACCTTCTAGAATGTAAGTTCCATCAGAGCAAAATATCCAGTTGTGTCCATTCCTCCATCCCTCTGTCTAGCATAGCATCTGGTGTGCGGTAGGCACTCAGCAAGGAGGTGGTGAGCGAATGAATCAATCTCTGCTCTGTGTATTCAGCGCCCTTCTTTTGTTCAAGAAACCTTTATAGGTGCCAAGTGGTACAGCAGAGAAAACACGAAACTAGGATTTTCCCCTGGGGAGCTCACCATGTGTGTGTGGCGGGGGTGGGGGATGCAGGAACAGAGAAATTAGGGTTAACTTTCTGCTCAGAGGGAGCACAGCATGGTAAGACAGCCGAGGGTTGGGAGGGCATGCAAGACAGGGAACAGCATGTGCCAAGTAGCAAAGCATGAACTGGCTTCCGAGTAATTTTTTTTTTTTTTTGGCTGTGCTAAGTCTTCGGTACCAAGAGCAGGCTCTTTCTAGCTCTGGCAAGCAGGGGCTGCGCTCTCGCGGTGCACGGCCTTCTCGCTGTGGTGGCCTCTCTTGCTGCGGCTTTAGGGCACGCAGGCTTCAGAAGCTGCGGCACGTGGGCTCAGCAGTGGCGGCTCCCAGGCGCTAGAGCACAGGCTCACTAGTTGTGGCCCACAGTCTTAGTGACCCCTCAGCATGTAGGGTCGAACCTGTGTCCCTGCCTTGGAGAGCAGATTCTTAACCACTGGACCACCAGGGACATCCACTGCTTTGTCCCCAGCATGGAGGAAGTGAAGGCAGAGACCCTCAGCTCTCAGCCCCTCATCCTTACAGCATTTACTAACCACTCTGCACGGGGACAGACAGGGACCACCAGAGGATAGGGTGGTTCCTGCCTTCATGTGCTCACAGACTTGGGGACAGCAGAGTCCTTCATCTTTTGTGCACAGGGGCTCGCTGTCCATCATGACCCAGGCTGCCCAGAGTGCAGTCAGGATGCCAGGACTCTGACTAACTCGGGGGACCCACCCATCCTGGTTTGCCCAGGGCTTCCCTGAAACTCCAGTACTTTGGCCATCTCACGCGAAGAGTTGACTCATTGGAAAAGACTCTGATGCTGGGAGGGATTGGGGGCAGGAGGAGAAAGGGACAACAGAGGATGAGATGGGTGGATGGCATCACTGACTGGATGGATATGAGTCTGAGTGAACTTCACCAACTGAGTTGGTGATGGACAGGGAGGCCTGGCATGCTGAGATTCATGGGGTCGAAAAGAGTCAGATGCAACTGAACTGAACTGAACTGAACTGAACTCCCTGGCTTTAGCCCCTAAAGTCCTGGGTCCCCGGAGATCCCTCAGTCCTGGGCAAACTGGGAACAGCTGGTCACACTTTCACCTTTGTGTCCCCTCCCAACACCCCTCCCCCCACACTCCCGATACCCCTCCCCCTCTCAGCCACTGACAGGTCGGGGCTGGGTTTCCAGCAGCCTGTGTCAAGGGCAGCTTTTCTCCAGGTAACCGAGAGGGAACAGAGGGCACAGTGATGGGTGAGTCCAGTGTCTGCGTGTCCTCCCTTCTCTGATCAGCCCACCTCCCCCAGGAGCTGCAGGCTATCGGATCCTGTCACTGTTTCCCTTGTCTGAGCTTTATCTCCAGAAGCCTCCCGATCCAAGGTCAGGCTTCCTCCCTAGCCTTCCTCTGTGAGCTCAGAGACCCACACTCACGGTAGGCGCCCGATGCACGTGCTAAGCTCAAGCAACAGGCAGCTAATGTTGCCTTTTCTATCATCATTTTACAGAAGAGAAAACTAAAGCATAAAACTGGTCAGGAGCCCACCTCTGGTATTTACTTCTCAAGATCCTGATGATTCTATTCTTCATCCAGCCTTCCAGAACCTTCCCCACTAGCTCTGCAGAGACACACACCACAGATGCTCTCTCCCGAGGGGACTCAGAAAAATGTAAAAAATCTTGCACGGATGCCTGTTTCCAGGCTGGGGCTTCTAAACCAGAGCTTCACGCAGAGCAACAAAATTCCCCCTAAGATATTCACAGAGCCCCTCAGCCTCGTGCCTCCCCAAGCTGCTGGAGGGCCGTGAGGCCCCCCAAATGAGGCTGGTGTCCCCAAGAATCTGAGGCACAGAGTGGAGAAGTTACAAGAGTCCAACTCTAAAGGAAAAGATGATTAAATTAACCACCTCCAACAAGACCCTCAAGAAACTAGATTTATTCTCTGCTCTGGTCCCCTGCAAGGGCATCGAATAGAAAAAGCTAGATCTTTCAAGACACCATCTTCTAGCTCTACCGTTTATTATTAGCTCGCATCCTTGGACGAGCTCTGTAACGTCTCTGGGCTGAGCCACCTGCCTAGGTTTCCACAGCCAGCCCAGGAGTTCTCCCATCAGTTTCCTCCCCTCTTCACGCTAGACCTGATATTGCTGACAAATGAACTAAGTAACTAACCCTCGGGCTCCTCCTCCATAAAGTGCCAAATAAAACCTACTGTGCAGGGTTGCTGATGAAGGAATAAAGTGTCCCCGGCTGCCTGTACTCTTGAACTCCACGGAAGTGAGAGGAAACAGCTAAGGCTGACCTTTCTGAAGGGTGTGCTCTGTGCCAGGAGGGAGCCAAGTCTTGTAACACTTACTTCCTTGGTGTGGTCATTCTCAGTATACTATCGCCTCTCTACAGATGAAACTATGAGGCTCAGAGAGGCCAAAGCTTTTGAGCTTTTTAAAAAGGCTTTAGCCTTGAGATATGAAACACCCACCAGGTGGAAGAAGTTAATTCCATGATGACCAGACTGTAACCGTGACAGAAGTTGATCTGTCTTCCACAATTCCCAGCACCGACCTCAAGAAAATGCAAACAAACTGGGAATTCCCTAGTGGTCCAGGGGTTAGGACTCCACACTTTCACTGCCAGTGATGTGGGTTCCATCCCTAGCTGGGGAGCTAAGTTTCCACAAGCCATGCAGCATGCTAAAAAAAAAGAAAGAAGAAAGAAAAGGGGAACTGACCCTGGATCTGAAAATTAACTGTACTTTAATCAGTCAAGATAATGCTGATCAGACCATCCCATGACCGCTTTCAAGATGATTGTCAGAGCTGACTGTACTGTTCTGCATGTAGCTCCTGACCTCATGTGCACCTCTGAAACTCCTCCTTATGTTTCTGCCCCTGGTCGACCAGGGGAAGTTAGTTCTTTGGGACATGAGTCCACCTTCTGCCCAGGATTGCTGGTTTCCTTTAAAAAGTATCTTTCCTTTTATACAATACCTGTCTCTCATTACTGGATTCTTCATCGATGAGCAGCTGGACATGCGTTCGGCAACAAGATCATGGTAAGTTTGCACTCACCAGGTCTGTGTAGCAATGTCTCCAGGAAAACAGCCTTGGTGGAGTGCTAGACCTGGGTTCAGTTCTTGGGTTGGGAAGTTCCTCTGGAGAAGGAAAGGGCAACCCACTCCAGTGTTCTTGCCTGGAGTCCCATGGACAGAGGAGCCTGGCGGGCTACATTTCATGGGATTGCAAGAGTCAGACACGACTCAGCGCTGTCTTCTTTGGAGTGCTGGACAGGGAGTTCCCCAGCTTTCCTCTAGGATTGAGGGAGGTAGTGATGGACACGTGCATTGCAACAGAGCGCTGTCTGGGGGTGGCCATGGAGTAAAGGAAGACAGTGGGACCCTTTCGCTATGCGTTGTCACCCTCCAGCCCACTCCTCGATATGAAAACTCCCAGGCCATCTGTCCATCTTTTTAGGCAGCTATGCTGATTGCCCCTTGGACCCATCAGGGTGTCAGGCCTTGAGAGGCCCTTGGAAGTCATTTAGTTCTATGTTTTCACACATTTTGGCCATTTGTACATCACACCCATGCTTTGGGCCACATCTGGGGATACCTGCACTATTATTTTTCTTTCATTTATAAAACACTTAACCCATTGAAACTTAAAATTATTTTAAGAGGGGACCTTTTATTTTTACCTTAAATAGAAAGCCAGGGTGACAGTCAATTTCCATGTACAGAACATCAAAAGGAATACATGCAACACTGTTTATATGATTCTATCTGGTAGTCAGGGCATGAAGAGAGATGGACAAGTGTCAGAGAGGTGTCAGACCAGACCAGCTCCACACCGAGATCGTCTCCGTACAAAACCCAGTGCTTCCCAACCATTCCAGGGCAACAGTACCACATTTTACTAAATACAGACAAGCAACCCCAAGTCCAGAGAGTCACCCATTAGCCTAAGGTGGCATCCAGGTGATTATACGAACATCAGATAATCAGAAAGATTAAAAGTCAAAAGGGAGATGGAAAGGGAATTGCATCACCTGTGCTCTGAACTTGCGCCACCACAGGCATCCTGTCAATTACAGGTAGCCCCTGCCTCCCGCATCCAGACTCAGAGCTCTGACCTAGCGTGAGCCCCTGTGCTGTATTGAGAAGGACCCCGAGGTCAGGCTGGGAGTAGGACACTGGAACTGGAGTGGTGATGTTGACTTTTTTTTCTCATAGTTAATTCTATGAAAGAACAAGATTGCATTGGCTGTTAGGAGTGGCTGGGACCTTGGGAGGGAAAATCAAGGACTGAGGAATGCGGTCTGCACCCCGCACACCCCAAGAGTCCTCTGAAGCGGACAGCCTCGGCTGGGCCCACTCCAGCCACTCATGCACCCACGGATGGGCTTCGGCCAAGGACACCTGAGCCTGGGTTGACTCACCAGCAGCTGTGCCAGATCTAACGAGCCCCAGTGCCAGGGGCAAGGCAGGTGGAAGCGCCGAGCTCACTTCCAAGTAACCCTCACTGTCACCAAAGTCGCCTCCCAGCGAGGGAGCACCTCAGGGGAACAGGGAGTGCTCAGAGAGGCTGGAGAAGGAAATGACTGGAACTGGACTAAACACCAGCATGGCGCTGGGAATGCCTCATGCAGCTGTGACCACGTCGGGCCCTCACAGCAGCTCTGCAGGGAGGGTATGACCAGCCCCCCTGGACCGTCGAATTAGCCAGGCCCTCGGGGCTGATGTGACTTGCCAAGGCCACACTGCAGGTGGCAGGATCAGGATCCCAGCCCAGGTCTGTCTCATCCCACCATTCCAGGCTGCTAGCCCCACACCTCAGGGCAAGGAGCAGAAGAAAAATCAGGCAAAGTAGAACTCTCCATTGCATAGGAAGACAGGTGACGCTGTGCTCTGTGGGCGAAACCATCGATTAAGGATCCCTTTGCAGCTCATGACACAGGCTCACACATACCAAGCGCCATTAGGAGAGAAGGATGTGTGTCCCCGCTTCACAGACGAGGCAGTGTTAGTCGCCCAGTCGTGTCTTGACTCCTGGCAACCCCATGGACGGTAGCCCATCGGGCTCCTCTGTCCATGGGACTCTCCAGACAAGGATACTGGAGTGGGTACCATTCCCTTCTCCAGGGGATCTTCTCAACCCAAGGACTGAACCCATGTCTCCTGAATTGGCAGGCGGGTTCTTTACCATCTGAGCGAGGAAGTCCAGCTACGAAGGGAACTGAGGCCCCAAAGGACAATTAGAAGGTTTATTATGGGCCCACTCCCAGCTCCCCGAGCTTCGCGCTCTCTGAGCCGTGGCCCCAGGAACGGGGCAATCTAAGGCACTCACCTCCCCGGCCAGACTCCTCCCACCCAGGCCAAGGACCTGTTTATCTCTGCCCAAGGAGAGCGGCTTCCAGGCCGAAGGGCCAAGACCTCAGCCGCAAACATGCCTTTATGGCTCCTGAAGCAAAGTCGGCTCCAGCCAGGAGCTGCTTCCAACAGCGGACAAGGAGAGGAACTTCCGGGGACCGCCACCCTCCCCTCCTCAAGGGAGCATGTCGCCAAGCAAAGACATGGCCTTCAGGTGGTTTTATCCAGAAAGGAGTGGAGATGAGACACCACAAAATGGACTTCTTCAAAAATCCATGTCCTAAAATTACTTCTGAGCAAAGTTCAGTTTGAAATCAACAAACAGATAAAAAGGCAAGTTATGCCAACCAGGGTCAGTGGCTGCCTGGTTCTGAGGAAAGGAATTTAACCCGGCAACCCCAAACTGGCTCACGTCCAACCTACAACAACCGCCGACTTTTGGTCACCAAGTTCTCGACAGCTCTCAGGTCCAAGCTGGAAAAGGGTGTGGGCAGGGCAGGGTGCTCCAAGGCCTGCCCCACCTCTGGGGAACCCGTGGCATTCCTGGACCTTTATGATGTTGCCCACCCAGGTTGGGTTTCCTTTGAGGAATGGCCTGGCAATGTGAAAGCCTTTGGGAATTGCAGAGAAAGAACCAGAAGCCTGTTTAAGGAGGCCTGAGCTCTGGGTCTGACTCACCACGTCCTGCCCAGTGCGCACTCCCAGACTGGAAGGGCCCGTGAAGGCTGATGCCCGAACCCTGGGGTCAGGTCATCTGAGTTCAGCTCCCAACTCCACTGCTAGCTGAGGACAGGTGAGTCAACCTCATCGTAAATGGCACTATCAGAGCACACGTCCTGAAATTGTTGAGAGAACAGAGAAAATGCAAGTCCAGGAAGGGCTGCATGCGTGATGAGTCACGTCAGTCCTGTCTGACTCTTCCCAACCCTGTGGACTGTAGCCGTCCAGGCTCCTCTGTCCATGGGAGTTTCTAGGCAAGAATACTGGAGTGGGTTGCCATGCCTTTCTCCAGCAGATCTTCCTGTCCCAGGAATCGAACCTGCATCTCTTATGTCTCCTGCTTTGGCAGGCGGGTTCTGTACCACTAACGCCCCCTGGCAAGCCCTTGGTAAGAGCTAGCCAGATGCTGACAGACAAGCAGGCGAGGCGGCTTACAGGGCACCCTGTCCACCGGCTTAGACCTTCATTCATTCATTGGCCCATTCATTCTTTCACTCCGTAAAGGTGTGTTGAGCAGCTGCTATGACCAGACTGCTCTCAGGACAGAAAAAAACTCACCCCTCCAGGCGTTTCCAGTTAGATGAGATAGAAGACAAGCTCCATAGTAAGCAAATAACTTAGATAACCTCAGGTAGTGATAAGTGCAAGAGAGACAATGAAACAGCGAGACAGGGCAGAGTGGTGTGGGGCTGGGGACTGGGTAGGCTTACTGGGTGGGCACGACAGTCTCTGGAGGGTGTGGCTGTCAGGTGAGATATCCACGAAAAGAAGGAGCGGCCTCCTTTCTGGAAGGCCTGGGAAGGCACTCTTTAGGCAGAGGGAGGAGCAGGAAGGAAGACCCAGTGGGCAATGCCGGGCTCGCTGAGCAGAAACAATGGCCAGCAGGTCTGTGTCCCAGAGAAACCAAGAGATGTGCCCAGAGTTCCAAGTCCAATGCCCAGAGAGACCAGGCAAGTGGCCTGTTCTCCAAGGAGATGGCAGAAAGAGAAGAAGGGGAAGACAGAGGAGGAGATGGTAGGATGGCATCACCAACTCAAGGGACATGAGTTTGAGCAAGCTCCGGGAGTTGGTGATGGGCGGGGAAGCTTGGCATGCTGCAGTCCATGGGGTCACCAAGAGTTGGACAGGACTTGGCGACTAAGAACAGCAGTCAAGGAGACGGTGCCCTGGGAGGGCCGCAAAGGGAGTTGGTGGGTGGCACCTTCTCTCCCCAGCCGCAGGTCACGTCTTGGGAACCCACCTTTCTCCTCTGTGTCCTGGAAGTTACTCTGATGTGCCCTGCCTACTTCATTCAGGGGTG
The DNA here is from genome assembly GCA_006408675.1 of Madoqua kirkii. Taxonomy (NCBI): domain Eukaryota; kingdom Metazoa; phylum Chordata; class Mammalia; order Artiodactyla; family Bovidae; genus Madoqua; species Madoqua kirkii. The sequence goes on from SJYC01038230.1 coordinate 37,877, forward strand.
CTGTGAGCATCAGCTCCCCTCAAGTCTGTAAGATCTTATTTTGTGGTGTAAATAATTAAATAATAATATGCTCTGCCTCTTCAGCTGGGATGTGAGCAAAAATAATCCTGTGACTCTGCCTTTAAGGAGGTCCTAAGCTAGTTGGGAATCAGACATGAAAACTGAAAATTATCTATCACCTGCAAAGTGTAATGAGACAATGAAAACAGAACCTGTCTGAATGGTCAAGGATGGCTTTTTGGAGGAGGTGAGGTCTAACCAGCTGTTCGCTGGGGAAGTAACAGCTGGGCACAGGTAACCGCTGTAGCGTAGGTCTGGAGGTGGGAAAGATGAGGATAGGCATGGGGCCTCCTGGGACCTGGAGGTAGCCCAGTGGCAGAAAGCATGAAATGTCAGCTCCTAGGCTGGAGGCCTGGGACTTAATCCTTAGGTCAAGGGGCTCATTGGAAGCAGATAAGCAGGGAATCACCTGAGTAAGTGACCTGGCGTCTCCTGGTGGGAGAAAGCGGGCGGATTGTAGTCACCAGGCTGAAGATCCCCAAACACCTACTGTGAGGCTGTGGTTCCTGGATGAGAGGAAACTTCCAAATTTTAAGTCACCTTGCTCAGTCGTGTATGACTCTCTGCGACCCCAGACTGCAGGCCACCAGGCTTCTCTGTCCATGGGATTTTCCTGGCAAGAATACTGGAGTGGGCTGCCACTTCCCACTCCAGGGTCAAGGCATCTTAAAGTGAAAGTGAAGTTGCTCAGTCGTGTCCGACTCTTTGCGACCCCGTGGACTATAGCCTACCAGGCTCCTCCGTCCATGGGATTCTCCAGGCAAGAATACTGGAGTGGGTTGCATTTCCATCTTCCCGACCCAGGGACTGAACCCGGATCTCCCGCATTGCAGGCAGACGCTTTAACCTCTGAGCCACGAGGGAAGCCCACTCCAGGATCAAGGCATCTTAGAGATCTTCTAACTCTAATTTCCCATTTTAAAGGTTAAAGAGCAGGAAACAGAGACTGGCCCAGGTGAAGGTCAAGTGTGTCTGTGAATGGCATGCTCTTCGAATCATCACAGACAGGCCAGCTCTTTATAATAACAAGGAAAGAGGCTCCCCCCCCACAATCCCCCCCGCAGTGAGTCAGCCCTGTTGCATTATTTCAGCAAATGTCACTAGGGAGGCGCGCAGACCTTTACAGATCTCACATTTAACTCCTGACTTAAGAGTTCAACCAAAGGCAGGGCCCCACCCCCACCCACCAATTCCTGGCGGACCTAACCCAGAAGATCAGCCTCCCCATCTTCACCATGCAACCATCCTGAACTGTGTTACAACAAGCAGACAAACGTTTAGGGAAGGTGGTTGGTTGTAGGGACACCGTCTCAGGTCCCAGATGGGCCCTGAGGCATGTAGACACTTGGGCAAGTCATATCTGGAGGCGCAGTGGCAACTCAGTTTCCCCAAAGGTAAAGCGATGGGCTCCTATAAGATTCTCTCTCAGGTTCTGGCTGGTTCTGGCATTTTTGTATTCTCCAGTGCAGCTGTTGCTGCTAGATATTTCTTGAACGCTGCACGCTCAGGCTCTCCAGGCTCACGCAGGAAGGGTTTGTTTCCTAGTCTCTAGGCTACCTTCCAGTGCTGAGTTCTTCAATGGGGTCCTCACAAAAGCCCTGCCCTCCAGGGAGGTATCACCAGCCCCACTGGCCAGCTCCAGCTGACCCAGGACACAGAGCAGGGCTGGGATCTGGCCCCAGGTCCCCGCTGCCCAGGTGAACATATGTGTCCAGGCACAAGGGCTCCCTCCAGGGAAAGCCAACCCCTAAAGCCTCAATCCTGGGACACCCACCCTTTGAGTCCCGTTGGTCAGGACAGACACCTCTGCACACAGAAGAACATCTTTGATTTGGACAGAGAGAAGGTGGCCAGGAATCACTAGGCCCCAAGATGGGATGGTTTCCCCCATTCTCAGCGCACCCTGTCACAAAGACAGCAAGTTTGGCTGAAAAGCAGGGAGCCTGACGGTTAGCGCCTTCAGCATTCAGAGCCTCCCTGGATCTGGGTCCACCAGGCCGGGCCTTGGAGGGCTCTAGCTTCTGAGGAGTGAAAGACGTGCTCATACTCAGCACATCTTTAAAAAGTCTCTTGGTATTCACGTTAGTTCTCCCTTGGAGTGAAACTCCTACCCCATCACACACCTGCTATGTGATCTGAGGCAAGACAGTTAACATCTCTGAACATGTCCCCATCTGAAAAATGGGAATCACCACATCCATGGCACTGAACTGTTTTGGTAATTTACAAATATACCAAGCACGCCCTGCAAAGAGCAAGAGGAGTAAGGGGAGCCCTAAGAGGGCTTCCAGGAAGAAGGGCACTGCTTGTAAATTTCCTGGGATGCTGTTCCTGTCCACCTAAGCCCTGGAAGAGCTGTGGTCACCGCATGTTGTAGCTCTCCTCTGACTTTTTAAAATTAAAATGATCGCATCAATTTAGCCTCAGATAGAACCTCCTGGTTATATTATATTAAGCTCCTGGTTTCCCTGCCTGGAGGAGGCGGTGGCCCTTGCCGTAGCGGCACAGGTGTGGTGGGTGGGGTTCGCTTAAGAGTCACACAGGTGTGGCAGCAAACTGTCTGCTCCAACTATGTGCCTCGCGTCCCCTCGGCCGTGAGGCCAGCAGATGGGTCCAGGGCACCTGAGGTTCCTCCAGGCCAAACAAGTCAGGATTTTCTGACTCAGAAGCACAATCTGTGAGGCCAGGGCTGTAAACATTCCTGCTGATCATCTGAGATGCAGAGCATTAAGGTCTCTTTCTTGTTATGACTTCAGAAGAGGGAGGTTACTGCTCCTCAGTGAGAAATCAGGTGTCTGCTTATACAACAGGATTTGTGTTGATTTTATTTACTTTTTTAAAATCCAGCCAGAATAACATTTGAATCTGGAAAGAAAATCTAAGATAGCTTTGTGAAAATGCTCCATATTATCTTCTAATTTTATTTGTATGTATGATTTAATATATGAAAGTGAAAGTCGCTCAGTCATATCTGACTCTTTGCGACCCCATTGACAATACAGTCCATGGAATTCTCCAGGCCAGAATACTGGAGTGGATAGCCATTCTCTTCTCCAGGAGATCTTCCCAACCCAGGGATCAAACCGAGGTCCTCTGCATTTCAGGCAGATTCTTTACCAGCTGAGTAACCAGAGAATACCTTGTATATGTATGTAACATATATTAGATACGTATATATTGTACACATTGTATATATATATATATTACATATATACTACACATTGTACATGCATATAATGTATATATTTTATACACATTACCTATGTATATAATTTTTTCTTATTTTGTAAGTGATGAAGCATAAATTAAAAAAAATTTATTTAGGCTACACAGAGTGCAGGATCTGTGTCCTTAACCAGGGATCAAACCCATATTCCCTGCAGTGGAAGAGTGGAACCTTAACTACCGGACCTCCAGGGAAGTTCCAAAAAATATTTTTTAAAAAGGTCCACAAGCCCACAGAAACAGGGAATCCCACTGAGAAGGGAGAAAATTAATCCTGTACCCTCTCCTCCTATCAAAAACTGTTCGCATTATCATTCCTCTGCCTTTTTTTTTTAGCCTTCTTAAATTTGTGAAACACTATCTATACAGAGAGGTGTGCATGAAATATACCTATTCTCCGAAGCAATTACAAAGTGAATTCCCTAGTAATCACCCCCTCCCACCATTACCCTGTAAATCCCCATCTCCTCTCCCCCAACCCAAGGTGATACTTGACTTTTATTCAAGGTTATCACTTTCTTGTTTCTTTGCCATCATTTCACATCTCATGTATATATATCACTAAACAACTCCTGTTAGGGTGCTTGTGTTTTGACCTTCCTAATTTCCTGAGCGGCTCTCTGCCTTTCCCCCAAGTCTTTCAAAGTATTTTGGGGATGCTAGGATTCCCTTTGCCAAATCTGCAGCCCAGAAATTCAAGCGAGAGGTGCAGGCCACACTACATTGTTACAGTGACATTAGGAGGATTAGCATTAATAAAAACCAGGATAATGCCTCTTTCTGGCATGTTCCCACCATCCTGGGCATTCTGCTGAGCATTGTCCCCAGATGTCTCACTCACCCTCCCAGCAATCCCACAGGGAGGTGTTGGGACCTCTTAACTCTGTGGTAGAGATGACAAAACCAAGGCTTCCGCTGCCAGGACTGTCCCCCGGGTACTTCCTAGCTGCTCACTGCAAGGGAATTCATCCCCAAGTCTTGAAGCAAAGATTCCCTGGGGGATGGGCAGAGGTGGGGAGGGTGGCTACATACTTCCCTAACTTCCAGTGGCTCCCTCAGGTTCTTCTCTCAGTGATCCACCTGGGCTACTTTTAGATGTTATAGGGAAAAAAAAAAAAAAAAAGGTTTGGAATCCACTTCTTTCAGCAAATGCCAAAGTCTTAAGGTCAACTGGATCCTGCCTCATCACTACTGTTCTCCCGAAAATTAACATATAAGATTGTCCTGAGACAGGAGGTGTGGTTGGAGGAAAGAGCATCAAGCCCTGAGTTCAGGACTCGTGGTGGCCAAAGGGAGGGGCCTGGGAAGGGATGGAGTGGAAGTCTCTGGAGCAGAGTGGGACACGATTGAGCAACTAACATTTCCACTTCACTTTCATGATAAACCGTAATGGAAAAGAATATATATGCATAACTGAATCACTTTGCTGTGCAGCAGAAATTAACACAACATGGCAAACCAAGTACACTTCAATTAAAGAAAGAAAGGAAAAGAAAAGAGGCTGCCCTGAGTTCAAATACTGACTCTACCACTCCTGGCCTCGGAGAAACCTCTCCCCTCATCTGTACCTGGGCCAGGAGTGGCAGCCTGGCCTGCGGTCAGAATCCAAGGAGATGAGAGACAGGAAATGCTTCCTGAGCCGGGAGTCCCCTGGAGTCCCTGGCTGGCCCCTCTGTAATCTCTCCGCTGGGTCAAGGACCAGCTTTCATGGCTGGAAGAGCTCAGAGGGAGGTGATCCAAGGCCACCCTACATTTGACAAACATGAGGACATCAAGGCAAAGGGAAGAGGGCAGAACTGAGGAGGGAAGGACGCTCAGGTGTCCCAACCAGACCCCTGCCGTCACCCTGAACTGTGACACCTGCTCCCAGGGGCTGAGTCTGACACCCCACAGAATGCTTCTGAGGGCGAGTCCCATTTAATTTTCTCAGCAGGTGCTACAGTCATCCCATCTCTTGACAAAAGAAAATGAAGCTCTGAAAGGTGAAGTGACGTTTCCACGGTCACACAGCTGGGGAAAGGTTAACACAGGGCTGGGCCAGCCTGTCTGACACGTCCACCCCCATTTCTAACATCTGAGCCACACAGGAGGCCCTTCTGCCCACGGGGCCCCCAGGGGCTCCAGGCCGCTTTGGAGGTGATGCTGGGCCTGCCCGTCTGGCCTCCGCAGAACAGAGGTCACCCCGCAGCCAAGCCATGATCCCTTAAAAGCTCCTGCCCCAGGTTTCTGTATCCAGAGGCCACCCAGAAAAGGACAGGTCCCCAGCTGTGGCAGAACATGCAAAGCACCCGGGCTAGAGGTTTGTTCCCATGGAGACGGAAGGAACTCAAACTTCCCCTCAAGGGTGCCTGCAGGGGCTAGAGGCCAGCCTGTACCCCCAGGCAGAAACCTGAGCCCAGATTCTCACCACTCCCCCTCTGAGCCACCACCAAATCCTCAGGGCCTCTCCTCAGGACCCCCAGCAAGAGAGGAATGAGTTCCAGAAAAGCCTTCCTGGCCCACACCCGCTCCAGCTGCCCTCCAAGGGGCCTCTCTGGCTGCAAACGATACCCGGGGGCCAGCAGCCTTGGCACAGCTGTGGCCTCTGCCTGAGCGCAGTCCTGCCTGAGGAATGCACAGAGCTACACGTGTCAGAGAGACCCGCGGGGAGGACAGTTCCAGGAAACAGCAAAACCGCCTGTTTGCACGGCGAACCTCCCTGCTCTGCTTCCCAGCTCCTGATCACTGATAGCCAGCCGTTGGCTGTGCCCCCAGTTGTGCAGGAGGTGAGGCTGGACCCTTGCAGAATTAACTTCTATTCCTGGCTGTGTGGCTCTGGGCAAATCACTCGCTCTCTCTGGACCCGTTTCCTCTCCTCTTAAGGTTTGAAGGAGGCTGTGCCGCCAGGCTCAGAAAAGCAGCGATTTTGTGACATGCTCCTTTTCTAGGAGTCACTTTTCCCCACTGTCTCCTCTTTTCCTCATTCCGAGAAATGGGGCACGCCGCTGTGGGCATGTCAGGCTCCCCAGCTGGCAGCCCTTGGCTGTAAAAGGCCCATGGATAGTGCCAGGAGGAACCTGGGAGAGGGTCCCAGGGGAGTCCTGGGCCAGCGCTTCAGGGACAAAGTAGTAAAACAATGACATTCATGATCACCCCACCTGAATTGTAATCCCCGCCTTAGAATTCTGGAGCGGAGGTCAGTGGGCTGTACGGGGCACTCATTACTAATAGGTTGGCCAAAGGGCCATATACACCAGGCCGCTGTTCGGAATCAAAATCTGAACGCTCCTTCAGGCCCTACAGATTTCTGGTCTCACTCTCCCCGCCTTTAGAAATACTGGGATGAAGCTCAGAGAGGCGGAGAAGCTGGCCCAAGGCTGCACAGCCCCGGGGATTCTGAATGAAACCAGTCCTGCCAGCGAGTGCGACTTCCCCTTCCCACCGCGGGTGCGGGGATCTCTCAAGCAGACACTGCGGAGCGAGCTCACGGTGGCCGGGAGCGGGCACCTGCCGGCGTTCACTGCCCGGGCCGGGGACACGCGGCGCAGTGACAGGTCCGCTTGCCCCAAGCGGAGGCAGAAAGAAGACTGGAGGCGGCGCCCGACCCTGCGGGGACGTGCTGCCCGGGGCTTATGGGGTGCTCCTTCGGGGAGAGTCGGGGAGCGAAAACGTTCGGGGATTTCTCAGGCGGCAGGGAACGGTTGGGTTTAAACTAAAAATACGCGCCCGCCCGCAGCTGTCACACCAGGGCGCCCGCCCCCGCGCCCGGGCGCGCCTCTCCAGGTCCCCTTGACTGCCGGCGACCACGATTTCTGGCGTGGGGTTGGAGGCGGGGGCGGGCGCCAGGGCTGGGCCAGGGTGGGTGTTGAGGATCCGACCCTCCAGTCCCCGTTCTGGTCCCCGGCCCCGCGCCACTTACCGGGACGGGAGCTTGCAGGAGCGCGGCGCCGCGGGCAGTCCGGGCCGAGCCACCCTCCTCCTCCCTGCGTCCCGGGCGGCTCCGGAGCGGGGCGGGGCCGGGGCGGGGCCCGGACACTCGCCCCCGCGCCGCCCAGTCCCCTCCGGACCCGCCACGCGAGCCGCCCCCAGGGCCCTGCCGAGGCGGCTGGGCGGGCGAGAAAGAGGCGCGCGGCGATCCGCGCGCTCGGCGGAGGGCCCCGGGGCCCGGCCTCAGCTCGGCGGGAGCCTTCGCAGACCCCCTCCCCTGGGGCGCGGGGGGAGAGAGCGCTGTCACGGGGACTCCCGACTCTCATCCCCGGTCACGCGCCCAGGGCTGCCCTTCCCGCTCGGGAGCAGCCCTGAGTCCCGGCCACCCTCCTGCCTCCGCCTGGGTCTCATCCTTAGAGACTGTGCGGGGCTGCCTCTCCCCGGGGGTAAAGTTCGATCTGCCGAATTCCTCTGTGCGCCTAGCCTTAGGGAGGGGGTTGAGGGCCTGGTGGGTCTTGCCCTCTCTGAGCTGAGGCGGAGGCAAAGGCTGGGACATCCTCCTCCCGGAGGCGCGAAATCCAAAGAGGAAGTGACACCTATCAGCCAGCCCGACGGTGGGGGCGCCCCATCCGGCCCCTCCCACTCCACCGTCCCCGGAGCCTCCCAGCCAGGGATGTTCGCGCCCCAGGCTCGGGTGGGAGGACCCCTGGATCCAGAGGGGAGGCGATGGGGGCTGAGTCACCAGGAATGTGAATCTCACCCGTGATCGACCTCCCACAGACCCCCGGTCCACGAATATGCCTCTCCTCGGCCTCCCTGTGCGCCCCGGCCCCCAGCGGACACTTCCTCCGACGCTTCTGCGAATTCCAGATCAAGGGACTCCCAATTCTTTAACCTCTAAATCTTATCTGCCTTTGCCTTTGTGCACCTAGCACTTGCAGGCCTTTAGACCTTCCTCCCCGCCAGCGCTGATCTTTCTCAGAGTAGTAATTAGAGGTTTGCACGAGGGGTTCCGTTTCCTTTGAACGGGGATGAAAGCGACTCACACGAAGGACGCGACTTGCAGAATCCTTGTACCACGTGAACTCCAGTCTTC
>SJYC01038231.1:0-11244 GCA_006408675.1 Madoqua kirkii
AAGGAAAGAAAGGTGGGGAGGGGGAGCCGTGGCAGAGGGGCAAGCTCACGGAAGGAAATCTCCTGACGTGGTACCTCTGGGGCTCAGCATCCCTTGGCTGGCTGGTCCAGAGTGGGCCACCTCCCTTCCCTTGTCTCCACATCCAGAAAATGGGGCCGCTTCGTGTCCTGACTTCCCTGTAGGAGCTGTCCTCAGAATTGCAGAGAATAAGGGCCATGGGAATGTGTTAGGAACTTGAGGTTCTGTGCAAGGGTGTGCTATCATGGGAAATGGAATCCTCCCCTGACTAGCCTTGCCAATCAGAGCTCACGACTGAGACCGACTCAGGAAGAGGCTGTGGATAAGGAAGAATCTCCACTAAGGAGGCAGAGAGAACTTTTCTTTTTTTTGGCCCCTGGAGACAGGGTTTTGAATTCTGCTGCGGTGTTCCCTCCTTGCTCTGGGCAGGCTCGGCTGTCCTGAGCATGTGATCATATTAGAGGTGCAGTGTAATGGGCAGCATGCCCAGGGAGCGGGGCGGCGGTGGGGGCGGGGGGCCTGCACCTGACTCAGGGCAGCCAGGCATTTGTGCCCCTCCCCCTCAGACCATGCCGGGGAAGCCCACACCCAGGGCACAGCTGGCCCCTCTCCTGGACTGACTGAGGCTTGGGTCAAACAGGTCCACAAGCCTGTAAGAAACCTGTTGCTCTTGATGACAATTCTTGATGTTTTCCCAGCTGCAAAGGTCATTTTACCACAGAAGCCTCTTTCCATCAGATGTTAGAATCCTGCTCTGAACTGTCCCCAGATACGCGCCGAACGAACGCTTTTCAAACCAACCGCCTCAAGTCCTTGCTGTGCATGAGGCCCAGCACCCGGCCTGCAATCTTAAAAGAACTTTAATACTCAATTTCTTTAACGCTGTCGAGATAGTCCACAGAGAAAAACAGCAAGGGTCACCAAATGCACCTCCTGGCTCTATAAGAGCCAGACTCCAGGGACAGGAGCGGCCCGCACAAACGGGCAGGAGAGAGGGCAACACTCCCCACCCCAGCCCCGTGTCCTTGGGTGTTTACAAGTCCGGCTGGTGCCGCGCTAGCGGCATCAGTTCACCGGCTTCAGCAATCGCGGCGGTTTCATCATCCAAGCTGAAATATTCGTGTCACTGGTGAGTCTGAGCAAAGGCCGAGACCCTGTCTGCTCAGTTTACAGTCTCTAAGACAGCCCGACACACAGGTGCACAGACACAAATAGCAGCCAGAAGACTAGAAATTCACTGGCCCAGCTCCTTCATGTTCCAGAGACTCAGAGGTTCGGGAGCTGCCCAAGGCCAGCGAACACAAGCCCTCCCCACCCCCTGCCCCCATGGCTCAGCCCACAGCCACACTTACCTCCACTGCCAAACCCGGGGGACACCTGGGCTCCTACCTGGCCTTTCTTGTCACTTCTGACCGCCCTGATGGGGCCTCTCTCCTGGAAGGAAGCTTGTTTCACCTCTGGCCTCTTTTCTAGTCTTCAGGCCTATCCTTCCCTAACAGCGTACATCTCCCAGCTTGCGTCACTGGTTTTCCCCTTTTTCTTGCTCTCTCTGCCCAAATCTTTTTCTTTTTAATATCTTACTTTGCGCTGAGTCCTGTTGCAGCACTCAGGATCCTGATCTTTGTTGTGGCATGCGAGACTTTTTAGTTGCAGGGTGTGAACTCTCAGCTACAGCATGTTAGATCTAGGTCCACAAGGATTGAACCTGGACCCCCTGCATTGGAAACATGGACTCTCGTAGCCACTGGACCACCAGGGAAGTCCCCAAATCTCTTTGATTATCAGGTCCAGACCTTCCAGCACAATCATCTGAGTACTTTCCCCCGATATTTCAGATATAACCTAACGACTTAGATAGATGCCCCTCAGATTCCTCAGACTCAGAATGTCTGCAAGTAATCCGTGTTTCACTCCTCCAAGCCTTCTTCCTGTGTTTCTCGTATTCCCTAGCCAGGAGGAGCTCCAGGGCTAAGGTAGAAGCTGGGGGTAAGCCTGAGTCCTGCCTCTTCTTCCCAGCCCCCTCCCCACAACCAGCCAGTCACCAGATGACATCAACCCAGCCTTCAAAGTGTGGAATGTGGTTTGTACAGGTGACCTTCACTCACGGCACACAAGCAGAGCCCAGAAACCACTCCATCTTCCAGCGGTCTCCTGACCAGTCTCCCTTGGTCAGTCTGGGCCACCTCCAGTTCATCAACATTCCTACCAGGCTCATTTCTCGAGAACTCTGCAGCAGACACCCTTGCTATGACCTTCTTTCATCCCAAGGACAAAATGCTAAGCCCCAGCTACATGCACTTGCCAGCACGTCTACTAGAGAAGCACCCTGGCACCCACCTGGGCCTTTGCCTTGCCGGTTTCCTCTCCCTGGAATGTCCTTCTCTTTTAAATAGCAGCTCTCTACCCTTTGTCAACACTCAGTTCAAACACCATCCCCTCTACTCACTTTCTCCGAGGCCCTGCTGTGCTGGGCCAGGCAGCCCCACCCCCTGCCCTTAGTGACATTCTTGCTGGAAGGCTGAGGTCCTGGGGAGTGGGCGTGTCCTACTCCACTCTGCGCCTGCTTAGCACAGCTCTGTGGTTGAATGGTTCTCTCCCTCCTATGGCATCTGGGGTCAAATGACATGTCTCATGTCATTTGGGGATCTGAGAAACTGTCCTATGTTGTTTACAATGTCACATGTTCTCCATTCAAGAAGTATGTATTGTGCACACAGAAGGACGAGGGTGGGAAAGAGTTCCATTGGACTAGAGGCTGAAGGTCTGTTGGGGTGGGAGGGGCATAAAATTAAACTGTGATACATACAAAACCCCTGAAGGGTTTTGGTCTCCCAAAGTAGAGAAGTAGGGCTGGGTGGTAGGGCAGCGCAGTGGCTCTGTCCTTTGGTGCCTCTAATGGTGCATCCAGCATTTGTGGAACTGCTTTATGGATGGATGGCTAGCTGAGCTCTTAAGCACAGCAGGTGATTTGCAGTTTAGAAAAATCCAGCTTTATGCCAGTATAATTCAATGCCTCATCACCGAATGAAACATGCTAAGTCATTTTAAGGTGCTCATCCTGGACTAATATGAGATATATAACAGGAATAGAATAACACGGTTTTTCTTGGCATTAATGAGGGAAGAAAGTATGTCTCTGAAACTTATTTTTTAACATAACCTACTTCCCCGGTGGCTCAAATGGTAAAGCGTCTACCTACAATGCAGGAGACCCAGGTTCAATCCCTGGGTCGGGAAGATCTCCTGGAGAAGGAAATGGCAACCCACTCCAGTATTCTTGCCTGGAAAATCCTATGGACGGAGGAGCCTGGTGGGCTACAGTCCATGGGGTCACAAAGAGTTGGACTGAGCGACTTCACTTGGACCATGAGTCTGCAGTATGCTTTTTGTTGGCAATCTAACATACACTATGTTCCCTTGACTTCTTAACCAAAGCACACGGAATACCATTTTCTTGTCTGGGTGATTTGGAATTGCTACACAGGGGCTCTAACGCTCAAGGAATTGTAACACGCGAGGACCATGAGCCTCCGCTTGTACCCAGTGCTCCCAGAATGCAGCTGTCCATAAAGAGAAAAAATCCCCCAATACCTGCTTCTCAGTTTTTAAAATCCCGTGACCCATGGGTTCTTCCTGCGCTTAGTGTTAACCTTTCAAATTTACTTCTAATCTGTTGTGGCTGTAATATTAGAAAACTAAGCAAGTATACTGTTCCCTAAAATAAGCACAAGTCTTGGAAAGGAACCAGCAGCCTCTTCCCAGAATCCGGCAGCTCCCATACTCCTGTGCCCGGACAGGGACAGCACTTACTGGCTTTCGCTGCCCTTCTTCCTAAGGGAGATAGACTAGTGCCCCCTACCTGCCTTGCGGGGTAAGGCCGAGCATCATGAAATGCTCCAGGTTTCTCAAAGAGAACGATTCTGAAGGTTGTGCAGTATGGGGGAAGCCCCCGGGCCGCAGCTGCGCAGCAGGAAGAGATGGACAGGTCAACAGCTCGCCCACCGGCCTGACACACAGCCTTAGAGCTACACCGAGCGCAGGTCTGGATGTCTGGAGAGGGCAGAAGGCTTGGAGATATGTCACCCCCTCCTCAGGGCTTTATTCGTTTTTATTGCTTTTATTCACTGACTCTTTGGCTCTGCCGGGTCTTTGGCGTCTCGAGCGCTCTCCTCTCGCTGCGGAGCGGGGGCTACTCTCCGGTTGGGGTGCTCCGGCTTCTCCTGTGGGGCGCCGGCTCCAGGGCGCGCAGGCTTCAGCAGCTGGCGGGGCCTGGCTTCAGCTGCTCTGAGCCTTGTGGGATCTTCCCGGATGAGGGATGGTCCCCTGCACTGTCTCCTGCGCTGGCAGGCAGGTTCTTTATCACTGAGCCACCAGGGAGTGAAGTGAAGTCGCTCAGTCGTGTCCGACTCTTTGTGACCCCATGGACTGCAGCCTACCAGGCTACTCCGTCCATGGGATTCTCCAGGCAAGAATACTGGAGTGGGTTGCCTTTTCCTTCTCCGAGGGATCTTCCCGACCCAGGGATCGAACCCAGGTCTCCCACATTGCAGGCAGATGCTTTAACCTCTGAGCCACCAGGGAAGCCCTCCTCAAAGTTTTAATACAAAATTCTCTTGGGGACCCAACTTTGTAAGTGCAGCCTATGCAAAATGCTCCCCCCTTCTTTATTATATTATTTTTCTACAAAGTGTAATTGGTTAATAACCTAGTCTTTTTATTAAAGCTCCAAAACTCTGGCTCACGGAAATTTGATATCAAATTAATTCTATCTCAGTAGGTTACACTTCAAAAACTGTCAAGTTTAGAATTAGCAAGTGGCTAATTTTTCTGGCCAGAAGAGTACAACAAAATATTTAAAATCATTATTTTTCCTGCAAAAGGAAAATAAACAGTTAACGTCATCCCACTTCCAACCCACTCCCCTACTCTTGAGAAACAAGGGCCCTTTGCTAGTTAACTCTGGTGAAGGAGGCTAGAGCTATGGGTTCCCAGGAGAGCAAGATTTAATTCTGAAGCATGTAATTATCAAGGCCCAAAGGCTGAAGTATGAAGTGAAATTCTGACTCAACATAAAGAGTGCTTGTGGCCTTGATAATATGTCTTAGTCATCATTCAAAGGAAAACAATAAAATTTTCTCAGTGTTCGTCTGGCTGCGAGCTCAGAGATTATCAGAGGGAGACACAGAGACTCCTGCCAACAGATAAATCGTCCTAACATGCGACTCACAACAGCCCTGGCTCCTTGCTGTTGAAATTCTGTGGTCTAGGCACCTTCTCAGAAGTCTCTGGAACATAGTAACAGTTTCAGTTATGGAATCTACCTGCTGGTAAAGAAAGAAACGGAACACAAAACATTAAAATGTTTCATTAAATAGCTAAGCAGGATTCTTTTATCATCTTTACTCAAGACTTAGCATGCTTTATGATTAACTTTTAATTTTTAATATGACTTTATAGGAGATATCATTTGGGTTCTTTCCCTCGAAATGAAATAATGTTCTCAATAGAAAAAAGTCCAGCAGATATCTGACTTTAAAGGCCTATGTGTAGCCAGGGAGTTCAGTCCTCACAGAGAGAGGAGCATAGGGATAAAAGGGAACAACTTTCAGAAGTGAAAAACTATGGGTTATTTTTTTAATTGGAGTTTTGCACTGAAATTGTTATCGTTTTAGTTTCACAAAGCATAAAAATCACATTTGTGTCCAATACCTACTCATATCCTGGAGATAATTCAGGAATATTTAATTTTCTGTCAGACTTACTGAATTTGTTACAATTCTGAATTAAATTTTTTAAAAAATGCTTGTGAAGGTAAAATAAACTTACGAACCCGAAGTGCCTAAGTTTGTCAAAAAGATGTTACTAACAAAGAGTGAAAAAAGAATTTAGGAGCCCAAATGGCTGAGAACAATTATCCTAGGTCTAAGGCAAGTTTCAAATGAATTTCTGTACACAAAACCTGTTTGTCATGCTACATATGCACAACAGTATTTTGGGGGTGAATGTCTAATGGCAGAGGAATAGAATGCAAAGAAATTCATTAAAACTCTCCAGCCCTTATATAAAGACACGACCCTTGTGGCAGAAAGTGAAGAAGAACTAAAAAGCCTCTTGATGAAAGGGAGAGTGAAAAAGTTGGCTTAAAGCTCAAACATTCAGTTTTAAGCCAGCTCTTTTACTCTGTTTCATGTTATTATGACTAGATAAATGCAACTGGCATGTAGGGCCATGTATTAGGCCATGTTTTCCCCTTGCACAATAGTGTGTTTTCTTTGGGGCTAATAATGATCTTGTTGGAGGCTTGGAGTGCTGCAGTCCATGGGATCACAAAGAGTTGGATGCAACTGGGCAACTGAACAAAACAACAATAACATGAAATACTGATCTAACTAGTTATGAGACAACTGAATGAGAAAGTAATGGGAAGAGATATGCATCTGTGGAGGAAGTTAAATCCTCATCTTTCTTAGTGGGAGGGCAACCAACACCTGAACATTAAAAGTTAAGAAAGGAGCTAAGCATACAAGTTCTTTTTACAGGGATAAGCACCAAGGAAATTGACTAAGAGATGAAAGTTATCACCTGATGAAAAAGCTGATAAAACCTACTTAGTTCTTTAATCTATATGCATTTCTAGATTCCATTAAAATAAAAACTGAACTAAAAATGAAACAACAAAAGCTCAACATTCAGAAAACTAAGATCATAGCATATGGTCCCATCACTTCTTGGCAAATAGATGGGGAAACAGTGGAAACAGTGGCAGAATTTATTTTGGGGGGCTCCAAAATCACTGCAGATGGTGAATGCAGCCATGAAATTAAAAGACACTTACTACTTGGAAGGAAAGTTATAGCCAATCTAGACAGCATATTAAAAAGCAGACATTACTTTACCAACAAAGGTCCATCTAGTCAAGGCTATGGTTTTTCCACTGGTCATGTATGGATGTGAGAGTTGGACTACAAAGAAAGCTGAGCACTGAAGAATTGATGCTTTTGAACTGTGGTGTTGGAGAAAACTCCTGAAAGTCCCTTGGACTGCAAGGAGATCCAACCAGTCCATCCTCAAGGAGATCAGTTCTGAGTGTTCATTTAAAGGACTGATGTTGAAGCTGCAACTCCAATACTTTGGCCACCGAATGTGAAGAGCTGACTCACTGAAAAAGACTCTGATGCTGGGAAAGATTGAAGGTGGGAGGAGAAGGGGATGACAGAGGATGAGATGGTTGGATAGCATCACCGACTCAATGGCCATGAGTTTGGGTAAACTCCAGGGTTTGGTGATGGATACGGAGGCCTGGCGTGCAGCAGTCCATGGGGTTGCAAAGAGTTGGACACAACTGAGCAACTGAACTTTGCCAATGTCACAAATATATTTTTCACAAATCAAGGAAGGGGAAGATGTGAGGGGCGGGAAATTCCAGGAACAATCCCAATAAGCTCGCAAGAGATGCTCAGAACTGGAAGCCAGACCTCACACTCTGCATCCCAAATCCCAGAACAGAATCAGGTTCTGCTGTGACACCCAGGCTTTCATAAATACTTCTTCAAGGATTCATTTTCACTGGAATCTCCCACACTTTCCTTTAGACTGAACTAACTCAGTTTATAGCATTTTTCTTCATTTTACCCAGATGGAAAGCAGGACCTCTGCAGCAGAGAAGGGAGTGCCTGAACAAAGCCTCCTTTCCTGCCTCTAAGCTGAGCCCACATGGTGTGAGCAACTGCGATTCGCAAAACTGAGGCCACTCCCATGGCCAGAGGAGTATTATAGACCCAGCTGTCTTGTCAGACAGAGGTAGTAAAGGTTGCAAAGGCATTTCTATCTTTGCCTTACGGGTGAGCAAAACTCCTCTCGGGAGGCTGGGCCCTGCCACACATTTTTTCACTATTTCTCACAATTTTCTCATTATTTTTAGGGAATAAGTTAATTCCAGGATTGCAGTGATGCTCTAAAATGACTCAAGAGCTAAGGTCATCACGGAGAAAGGTCTCGGGTTCTGGCTCAGGTCTATGGAAATCTGGGTCTCGAACGCTATTCTAGCTCAGGAATGTCTGGGGCCCCCAACCATCCTGCAACACAAGCAGCCACTTTTCTCCGAAAATGACACTTACAGAATGCTCCGGCCCGCTCAGACCTCCTGGAAGTTTCTGGGTCATGTGTCCTATACAAAATAACCACACCCTGTCAGAAGGCAGCATGAACCTCAGGACTGAAGTTAGAGTATGAAAACACTGACACGCCGAGTGTTCAAATAAAGTTCCACCTTTAGGCCGGGTAATCCTGAGGTTTTGTTTAGGGCTGATATATAGGAAGAAACTATCAAATTTGTAAGGTTTTAACTATGGGTTCAACCGGTGCATTTGCTTTCGGAGTGGGTAGAAAGGAGAAATTTTACTAAATACAGTAAAACCTTATCTATAAATAACCGGGGCAAGAAAAACATTTTTTAGGATGCCTGAGTCAGCATGTTTACATAGTAGATTATCTAGTTTGGGGTCAAATTACACTCTGTGACCTAAATTCCAGGATTCTCCTGTTTCCTGTACTTCCCACCCCCACTTCCCTATTAATGTCCCCAAGGGAGAGATCACAAAGTGATAAAGAGGGTGACGTCTGTTCAGAACACCCAAATGCACTTGCAAACAAGTGCAGATTCCTTACAACTGTTTAAAAAGTGTATTTTTGTCACAGGTTCACGTCTCTAGTGAGAAAGTTGATAATTCAGATGTCAAGTTATATACAAGAGGCTGATGTTGTGGAGGAAATATTTTGAATACTACTTTCTTTCTTTAAATCACTGATGTTTGGTGCCAACACCTGATGAGTGGTTTTAAGTCAAAGACAGAAAGGAATATATTCAACACATACAACATTTTATACCTTAGGCTACTTTATTAAAAACTTACATTTAGGTGTATTGCTTCAATTTCTTTGGTCTAGATACATGATCTCTTTCCCTTCATCCTCCTATCAAAGCCACCCCACTTAGCTCTTTGAAAGAACCCCTGCTTGCTTTTCCATGTCCTTGCATTTCACGGACAGTCTCACCATACCTGACTGTAACCAGCAACTCTATCATAAGTTTGGAAAACATAGGGTTCGTATTCTTTCTGCTCAAGGATTAATCTTAGTCTTTAATGACAGCTATATTCTCAACTTAATAAAATGTCTGTCGATTGTACAGGCAAAGCCAACATCACACACCAGGCAAACAACAGGCTACTCCCCACGACCCAGCTTTACATTTCGGACCCTCACATGATCGGTTTGCAAATTCTTCTATTTCAGTGAACACAGGCAGACAATGAGGCAGCTTATAGTAGGCAATGAACAATTTAGGTTTCCTGGAACCAACTGTCAATATTTATTAAAAAAAAAAAAAAAAAAAACTTGCTATAAACATTGGCTTGGCCAAAAAGTTTGTGCGGATTTTCTGGGCTCACAGGAAAACCGAACGAACTTTCTGGCCAATGCAATATGAGTAAAAGTTAGCTGACCTTACAAATGATACAGTTCCTAAAGTTATGAGTCATAAATGCTGGACTTCTGGAACAACAGTTAAACTTCCGCATCACATCACTTCCTGTATTATTTCTGTTCATGATGTCTGTTCCTCTGATTTACCTGGAATCAATGACTCTGGAGGAGAAAAAAAGGACTCTTTAAGAAGCTCATCAATCGTGGGTCCCATATTAGTAAAGTACTAAACATCAATAACATCGGAGGGGGGTTAAATAAACATGCCGCTGGGGAGCATTTCTCAGGAAAGTCTTGAGTTTAATTTTCAGCTTATGGGGCTCAAGTTTCATGTTGAATGATTATTTAGAAGATACTCTTGCTGAGAGCACATATTCTAATTTTCAGCTTTTTAACCTCGAAGGCAGAACGAGGTCACCTCCAGCCACAACTTTTAAAATACTTAGGGTAAAAAATAAAAAAAGGTAATTTGTAGCAGTACTTAAGTGTCCAACAGAAACCACTTCATCTGTTAAACAATATCTGACTGCCCAAGTTTCTCTTCCTGTCGGTTGATAGACAATGGCATGGGACGGCCATCATCGCCGTGGCAACAGCACTGGGAGCTATCAGAGGAACATTGCACATGGCGCTGCCGGCCCTCGAGCGGTCATGCCTCAGCTTCCTCTGGAGGATGCTTTCTCTGCAAGTCTGGGATGCTCCAGGGTACCATCAACCCAGTGCGACACCGAGACTACAGATCACACGGCGATTTCGCGGAGCCCCGCTCTTTGGGGGTCACTCTTGTCACCAACGTGAGCACCCGTTTTACGTACTGAAGATGCAGCAGTGAATGAAGTCGAGGGTCTGAGAGGGAAGGCAACAACAAGCTAATGATGCACGATAAGCTGTGACATGCACAATGAAGAATGGAGAAAGCGGTGGGCCTTGGGAGGCTTCCTTTCCCGCCCCTGTACCCCCACATTGCTTTGTGCCCGCCTCTCATTTGTCACCCTTTGGGCACAGGTCTCACTGGACGTCTCGCCCCGGTGCCATGCCTTGCACGCGGCAGCTGCTCGGAAAACGTTTCTCGAAGGAACCAATTCCTTTCTTAAGTTTCCCATTCAACGTACCTTTCCTGGGGCCCAGGCCCAGGGGCCTAAGTAGGCTGGAAAAGCCAGCGAAGCCCCGACCACACAAACAAGAGCGCCTCGTGAACTTTAAAAGTCAAAAGCTATTTTAGTGAAATAATCGAGGTGCAGAGGTGAGAAAGGGTCTGGGTCTCCCACTTGGGCAGCGGGACAGCCGGAGGGCCGAGACGCAGGCCCCGCGCGCCGCGACCTCGTAACCCCGGCCCGGCCCTGTCGCCAGAGGCTCGCGCGGCCCCTGCTCCCGCCGCGGCCTCACGGAAGCTCTGGCAGCTCACCTAAGCAGACAACGCAGGACCGAGGCCAACTCCAACCCCTCCAACAACGCGAGCTCACCAGCCAGGTACCTGGCAACCGCGCTGCCGTGGCAACGCCGCTGCCGCCGTCTGCACCGGAACCGGAACCCTCATCTGGACGTGACCCCTTCCCGGCGTTCCGCGGAGCTGTGAAAACCCCGCCCAGCGCCTGACCCAGTCCTCCTGCAATATCCCAGCAGGCCTGTCTACCCTTTGGAAGGAAGTCGTCTTTCTGGTTTCGCCTCTCCTTACCGCGGAACGTAGTGACACTGATGGACATCCACTTCCTCCAATCAACTGACGAAGCGGTTGCCGACGGC